>JADBJO010011581.1:0-2500 GCA_016801955.1 Conus betulinus | reverse complement strand
TGCACGCACGTATGTGTGTGTGTGTGTGTGTGTGTGTGTGTGTGTGTGTGTGTGTGTGTGTGTGTGTGTGTCTGTCTGTCTGTCTGTCTGTCTGTCTGTGTCTGTCTGTCTATGTGTGTATGCGTGTCTGTGTCTGACTTTCTGTCTACCCATCTGTCTGTCTGTCTGTCTGTCGTATGTATGCATATGTGTGTGTGTGCGCACGCGCGCGCATGTGTGTGTGTGTGTGTGTGTGTGTGTGTGTGTGTGTGTGTGTGTGTGTGTGTGTGTGTGTGTGTGTACACTTGTATGTCTGTACCTGTATGTGTGGCTGTATTTTTCGTGCTGCTACTACTACTACTACTACTACTACTATTACTATTACTACTACTACTTTCTCTCTCTCTCTCTCTCTCTCTCTCTCTCTCTCTCTCTCTCTCTCTCTCTCTCAACACACTCGTATATACATACCTGTTGCACAGAAATATGAAGGTAGGGGAGAGGCAAAACTATATATACGAACAAGGCAGAGTCAGAATGTGTGAAAAACCTGTTTGTTTAACTGGTTGATCACAGCACACTTGGCAGGAACATTGGTCTGAAAATACTCGCTTGCCTTGAGGAAGATGGACTGTCTTCTTCACGTGTTCAATACTGACCTGTATAGGGAAGAGTGACGGTCTTCTTCACGTGTTCAGTACTGGCTTGTTTAGGGGAGAGTGGCAGTCTTCTTCACGTGTTCAATACTGCTCTGCGTAGGGGAGAGTGGCAGTCTTCTTCACGTGTTGGATACTGGCCTGTCTAGGGGAGAGTGACAGTCTTCTTCACGTGTTGGATACTGGCCTGTCTAGGGGAGAGTGGCAGTCTTCTTCACGTGTTGGATACTGACCTGTCTAGGGGAGAGTGGACAGTCTTCTTCACGTGTTGGATACTGGCCTGTCTAGGGGAGAGTGACAGTCTTCTTCACGTGTTGGATACTGGCCTGTCTAGGGGAGAGTGACAGTCTTCTTCACGTGTTGGATACTGGCCTGTCTAGGGGAGAGTGACAGTCTTCTTCACGTGTTTGGATACTGGCCTGTCTAGGGGAGAGTGGCAGTCTTCTTCACGTGTTGGATACTGGCCTGTCTAGGGAGAGTGGCAGTCTTCTTCACGTGTTGGATACTGGCCTGCTAGGGGAGAGTGGCAGTCTTCTTCACGTGTTGGATACTGGCCTGTCTAGGGGAGAGTGACAGTCTTCTTCACGTGTTGGATACTGGCCTGTCTAGGGAGAGTGACAGTCTTCTTCACGTGTTGGATACTGACCTGTCTAGGGAGAGTGGCAGTCTTCTTCACGTGTTGGATACTGGCCTGTCTAGGGGAGAGTGGCAGTCTTCTTCACGTGTTGGATACTGGCCTGTCTAGGGGAGAGTGGCAGTCTTCTTCACGTGTTGGATACTGGCCTGTCTAGGGGAGAGTGACAGTCTTCTTCACGTGTTGGATACTGGCCTGTCTAGGGAGAGTGGCAGTCTTCTTTACGTGTTGAATGCTGGCCTGTGTAGGGGAGATGGCAGTCTTCTTCATGTGTTGGATACTGGCCTGTCTAGGGGAGAGTGGCAGTCTTCTTCATGTGTTGAACGCTGGCCTGTCTAGGGGAGAGTGGCAGTCTTCTTCACGTGTTCAATACTGGTCTGTGTAGGGGAGAGTGGCAGTCTTCTTCACGTGTTCAATACTGGTCTGTGTAGGGGAGAGTGGCAGTCTTCTTTACGTGTTGAATGCTGGCCTCTGTAGGGGAGAGTGGCAGTCTTCTTTACGTGTTGAATGCTGGCCTCTGTAGGGGAGAGTGGCAGTCTTCTTTACGTGTTGAATGCTGGCCTCTGTAGGGGAGAGTGGCAGTCTTCTTTACGTGTTCAATACTGGCCTGTGTAGGGGAGAGTGGCAGTCTTCTTCACGTGTTCGATTCTGGCCTGCCTAAAGGGAAATGTACAGTCTTTTTCATGTGTTAATACTGACCAGTTAGGAGGAGAATGAAAAATCTTCTTCCTCTATTCTATACTTGCCAGTTAGGAGGAGAATGGAAAGTCTTCTTCATGTGTTCAATTCTGGTTTATCTAGAGGGGAGTGTACAGTCTTCTTTGTGTGTTCAATACTGGAGGGTATAGAGGGGAGTGTACAGTCTCTTCATGTGTTCAATACTGGAGGGCATACAGAGGAGTGTACAGTCTTCTTCATGTGTTCAATACTGGAGGGTATATAGGGGAATGTACAGTCTTCTTCATAATGTTTAATACTGGAGGGTATAGAGGGGAGTGTACAGTCTTCTTCATGTGTTCAATGCCAGAGGGTATAGAGGGGAGTGTACAGTCCTCTTCATGTGTTCAGTACCAGAGGGTATAGAGGGGAATGTACAGTCCTCTTCATGCATTCATACTGGAGGGTACAGAGGGGATTGTACAGTCCTCTTCATGTGGTTTTAATACTGGAGGGTATAGAGGGGATTGTACAGTCTTCTTCATATGTACCATACTGGAGGGTATACTCCCCC
>JADBJO010011580.1:54988-57488 GCA_016801955.1 Conus betulinus | reverse complement strand
TCATCATCATCGTCGTCGTCATCGTCATCATCATCACATCATCGTCGTCGTCATCATCATCATCATATCGTCGTCGTCATCATCATCATCGTCGTCATTGTCGTCGTCGTCTTGATCATCATCATCACCATCAACATCATCATCATCAACATTATCATCGTCGTCGTCTCCATCATCATCATCATCATCCAAAAATTATGGTTTTCTTTAGGCTTCTTTAGTAGAAGTCCGTTAAGCATGATTTTTTTTCCCTTTAAACATATCGTCAGTGTCGTCGTCGCTGCAAAGCCTGCTACGTTTCCTCAGTGGTGGTGGTGACGGTGACGATGGCAGTAGGTCGACGGTGGCGATAGTGGCGGTGTGGTGCAGGGAAGGATGGGGTGGGGGGGCGGGGGGGGGGGGGGTCAGATCGATCTGGCAGTGACTCAGTCCGATGACGCACTCTCCCCTGACGGCACTGAACAAGTCGTCCAGTCACAGAGAGAGAGAGAGAGAGAGAGGGGGGGGGGGGGGAGAGGAGAGAGGGGGGGGGGGGGGTTTGGATTCGTGATGGATACATGTGTGTGTTTCGGCTTACATGTGAGTGAAGGAGCGCGCGAGCACGCACGTTTGTGTGTGTGTGTGTGTGTGTGTGTGTGTGTGTGTGTGTGTTGTGTGTGTGTGTGTGTGTGTGTGTGTGTGTGTGTGTGTGTGTGTGTGTGTGTGTGCCTGCCGGTGTGCGCGTGCGGGCACGTGTATGCGTTTGTGTGCGCACGCGCATGTTTGTGACATTCGGAGCACACACACTGCGAACATGGAGGGGCCATGTGAGCAGGGTTTGTGAGAGAGAACAGTCGTAGAAAGGGGTTGGGGGAAGAAAGGTCGTCCACGCCACGCTAAGACACGGAGGGGGGGGAGGGGGGGGGGGAGGGTCGGTCCAGGGAGGGAAGAGTTGGGCGGGGCAGGGGATGGGGGAATCTGCAGGATAGGGGCGGGGGTGTGAACGGGACAGGAAATGGGGTAGGGGATAGAGGAGTCTGAGGGATACTTACACCAGCTGTCAATCCCCAATTCCGGGAATCGCTGGCGGATTAGTCGCTTCAGGGTTTTAGGAAAATCAAATACTGAGGGAGGGAGGGAGAGAAAGAGAGACTCAATATCTTATTACTCGGGAGAGAGAGAGAGAGAGAGAGAGAGAGAGAGAGAGAGAGAGAGAGAGACTCTGGACTTGAGACCCGAGACTCAAGGCGAAATAATTCTAATACTCAGAGAGAGAGGGTGGGAGACAGATAATGGTAGAATGTAGAAATGTATAGTTAAAGAGAAGAAATTAAATGAGTTGTAGAATGCGAATATCATTAATGTTACAAATACATGAAGGCAATGGGCCAACATAATACAGAGGGACAGGCAGATAGACAAACAAACAAACAAATATAGACAGACAGACAGACAGACTGAGAGGCAGCGAATGGGCCAAAGAGAGAGCTGCCAGAACAAGGCTTGTCAGACGAGAACATCAATGACAACATCGTTAGAAGACGGCATCCTTCCAGAAAGGAAAGCTTACCACCTCTTCCAGAGACGCGCCTGGGCATGTATGACCGGTCAAGATGTGTTTGGACACTTCTCCAGTGACCCTGCCTTATTATGCTGGACATGACGTGTGACACCAACCACTTGGAAGAAGACCGTTTGCATGTGGAGACGGATTCCACGATGGCCTCCCCGAGTCCTGGTTTCATAATGTGAAAGTTTGGCCTGCAGTACAACGTGTCTGTTCTCCTTACACCGAGGTCTTGGTTTATTCCATGTGGACTACTGAAGAAAAAAATTGTTTCAAACTGGGTGGGTGGATTTAATTACAGGAATAGTGTTGGTCTGGGACTCTTGAGTTATGAGGTGTATCTGCTTAAATGTTGTTTTTTTTTAAGCCGTGATATGGCCACGGCGGTCGGCTTTACAGTAAAGAACTTGACTCCGAGATCAACGTCTCCCATTCTGCTCGAAGGGTTTCTTTGGAGATATTGGTTCCCACCCCCACCCCCACCCCACCCCCGCTCCCCCCCACCTCTGTAAATGAAATACAGTAGTGTACCTTCCCCCCACCTGATGAATGAATGCATACCAAAATATCATCTGCTTTAGCTGCGTTCAATGAGAAGCGGGTCAGTGCTTCTGTCCGCACCAGCCCCTGGTCATTATGAGAGAGAGAGAGAGAGAGAGAGAGAGAGAGAGAGAGAGAGAGAGAGAGAGAGCACGCATGCCGGTAAGTACATTTAAGAAAAAAAAAAAAGAAAGTCTCTTCCAGTGCGTGGGAATTTTGCTGAAGGCTCGCGCTAGCTGGAACTGGCTGTATGTAATTGACAACACGTGCCATGCGCGCGTGGTAACTGTGGAAAAGAAGGAGTAGGCTACATCCTCAAAGGAGTGTGTATTGCTGTTAACTTACGGTCAGCTGTTAGTGTAAGGAGCCCACAAATGTGTCTCCCCCCCCCCCCCCCCCCCCACCCCCCCACCC
>JADBJO010011580.1:47488-49988 GCA_016801955.1 Conus betulinus | reverse complement strand
CCCCCCCCCCCCTGCAATCTCCCACTCTCTCTCCTCCCATTGGCCGCCCCAACCTCTCCTCTCTATATCTCTCAATCTTCTCTCTTCTCGCTCTCTCTCCTGGGGATTTCTCTGTTTGTTGTTTGAATTGTCCCGGAAAGTGCTTCCCCTGTTGACGTTCTGCCCCGTGGATATTTTTTTTTTCAAGCGGAATATGTATTTTGCAGGGTTGGTGTTTTCGTTTCCCTTCTACACACCCCCCCACCCCCGATCCCTCATTCCCCCCCACCCCTCTATTCTCTCTCTTCTTGGTATCTTTCGCTGTCTCGTCTCCTCTTCAGCTCTCTCTCTTCTCTCTCGATCATACACCATCTACTGTACAAAACACACACACACCCAAACTCTCCCAGCCCCACACACTGATCTGGAAGATGTTCAGTGCTTGGTTATGACAATTGTGTGTGATGTTGGAACTACAAAAAGTGAAGGGTGTCCAAAAACCTTTTAGTTTTTGTAGGTATCATGCCTCCTCTTTGATGTGTTGTGGACACCTCCCTCCTTCTCATCCTCCTTTTTAAACCTCCTCCTCCCCTCATACCTCCTCCCCCCTCCCTCTCACTTCGTCCCTCCTCTTCATCCGCCTCCTCCAACCCAAATCCTTCTCCTAACCTAATCCCTCCTTCTTTTTCTTCTTCTTCTTCTTCACGGTCACTCATCATCATCATCATCAACCAAAAATAATCTGTCACCGCCTCGTCGTCTTCCTCTAGTGGGGCAGTCAAGGACAGTAAATAATCAGTGGTGATCGTGCACTTACCATAGTAGAAGCATGCCATTTGGCATGTGGGGTACCCTAGACCTTTCTGAATGATGTGGAGAGGGAAACACAATGGGCGTGGACCCCTGGAGGGCGTGCGGCCATACATTTAATTAGGTCCTCCTCCCCATCATACCGTCGTCCTCTCTTCCAGTGCCTGTTATTTCTTCCTGCTGCTGCTGCTGCTGCTGCAGTTACTGTAGATCTTGCTCTTTTTCGTCGTCGTCGTCTTTTTACATCTTCGTTTCCCTTTTAACACTTGTCACATGTAATTGCTGTTTGGAATGATGTCTTTCAGCGGGATGCGTGGATTTCATAATGAAGTCACGTCACTGCTGTATTCAGCTGCCTGTTTTCTCTCCGCTGACTCCAGACTATTCCCACCTCCACCTCCTTTCCCAACGGCCCCAACACCCCTCTCTCTCTCTTCTCTCTCTCTCTCTTCCCCCCACCCCCCCCCCCCCCCCCCATTCCTTTCTCCCTCTTGTTCCCCCTTCCCCCCAGCCCTCACACCTTGGTTCTGATCGGTGTGTCATCGTTGTATTGTGTTACGGTGTTCTATCTTTCTGTTTTCTCTGATCGCTGAGGCCTTTATCGTCGTCTTAGTGGTCGCTTGGTCCCTTTTTTTTTTTTTAGCATTCTACACTTCTGACCGTTTTCCTTCTTTTTCTTTTCTTTTCTTTTTTATTTTTTTTTTTTTTTTGTCTTTTCTGTCATTTTCCTTAGTTATTTTCACCCTTGGGTTATAATGAGAAGACCACGCCATGAGAGAGAGAGAGAGAGAGAGACGAGAGAGAGAGAGGGAGAGGGAGAGAGAGAGAGAGAGAGAGAGGGGGGGGGGGAAGAAAGGGAGAGCGAGAATAAGAGACCAGCAGGTTTGATAGAAGCAGCTTGACCAAAACTTCCCACCTTAGAACGAGAGGAATTGAATTCTGTGCTTCCCCAGTTTTGAAGACACCCCCCCCCCCCCCCACCCCCCCCCCCCCCCCCCCCCCCCCCCACCCCCCCCCCCCCCCCTTCTTTGTTTGTTTGTTTTTTTCTACGAGGTAGAGGCCACAGTTCATCAACTTTCCCAAATACTCCCCCACCACCCCCATCATCCCCGTTCTTTGCTTTACCCCCCCCACCACTTCCCATCTCCCCCTCCCCCTCTGTCCCGTCCCATTTATTGCTTTCTGTTACTCCAGGGCCAGTTCGTGTTTGATATATTGCAAGTAAATGGCCCATGCAAACCTTTTCCTGGATAATTTGGTCATAACGAAAAACTTTCAGTGGAGGCGTCAGTGTTTTCATTACTCTCTCTCTCTCTCTCTCTCTCTCTCTCTACTCTCTCTCTCTCTCTCTCAGTTTTTCTCTGTCTGTTTCTGTCTTTCTCTCTCTGTACGTTTCTCTTTCTCTCTTTGTCTGTCTCTGTCTGTCGTCTCTCATTCACTCTCAGTCTATCTGTCTGTCTCTCTTATTTCCAACCCATGCCACCCTATTTCAATTGCTCTTTCATGCTTGCGTGGGCATGCGCTTCACAACATGTGCGCCCACGCGCGAGCTTTGGCGTACAAACACACACACACACACACACACACACACACACACACACACACACACACACACACACACACACACACACACACACACACACTCACTCACATGCATGCGCCCACCCACATGCACATGCACGCATGCACGCGCGTGCGCCCGCGCACGCAC
>JADBJO010011580.1:34988-37488 GCA_016801955.1 Conus betulinus | reverse complement strand
GCGACTACGAGGATGCCCCCTCGTAAAGCCGAAAATAAATACTGTGAATGTGACGGAAGGTGCTGGGACCAGGCAGTAAAGGGAAAGGGGGGGGGGGGGGGGGGGGGGGGGGGGGGGTAGAGAGAGAGAGAGAGAGCGAGAGAGAGAGAACGGGTGGGGGGGGGGGTATAAAAGTAGCAAAAGGCCTGACAAAATAGAACCACTGAGTTATAGTTTCTTTATGATCCCCCAAATTGTGTGGTCTAGACGTGGTCATATTTCGGTAGCCGAGGGTTTTTTTTGTTTTTTTTTTTTTTCCTCTTAGGACACGGAATACGCCCATTTCATACCAGAGAAATCCCCTCATTTCTCAGGCTCGTTCCAATGTAGGTCAGTGGCTCATATTCCTCCTGCATCTTCCGCTTAGGGATGGAATGCGGTTCAGCTCTGTCTGTTTGTCTGTCTGTCTGCCTGCCTGTCTGTCTGTCGGTCTGTCTCTGTCTCTCTCTCTCCCTCTGTCTCTCTCTCTCTCTCTTTGTCTCTCCCCCCCCCCCCCTCTCTGTAAGTCCCCTGTCCTCTCTCTCCCCCTCTCTGTCCCCCCTCTCCCCTGCCCCCCCCCTCTCTCTGTAAGTCTTTCTGTCCTATCTCTCTCTCCTCTCTATCTCTGTCTGTCTGTATCTCTCTCTCTCCCTCTCTGTCTGTCTGTCTGTCTGTCTGTCTCTCTCTCTCTCTCTCTCTCTCTCTCTCTCTCTCTCTCTCTCCTCTCATGCCATTATTTTCTTCACACACTACCATCCTTTCTGTTCATGTTTTTCTCAGTCTATGCTGTAATCCTTCTCTCCACGTGTTCCTTCCACCAAGTCCCTTCATTTCCGCCCAGCCTCACTCCCCCTTCTACCCCCCCCCCCCCCTCCCCCCCGGCCATCTCCTGCCCCCCCACCTCCCGTTTCCCGCTTCTGATCCTGTCTTCGCTCTATTTTCTGCCAGACGCCCCCACATTTTTTTTTTTTTTGAATACAGATGGCCGCCTGGACTTTGCCCCCGGCCTTTTTCTCCTCTGTATTGTCCTCCTCTCTTCCGCTTCTCTGCCTCCTTTGGTGTTTTCTCGTCCCACCACTTCTTCTTCCTTCCACACCCGTCCTCGCTGACCCTACCTTCTGTCTCTTCCTCCTCCTCCTCCTCCCTCTTTCTCCTCCTTCATCTTCTTCCCCTCCTTTTTTCTCTTCCCTTGTCCTGCTCCTCTTCGTCCCGTTCCTTCTGTTCACCCTCCTCTGTGTCCTTCCCTTTTCCTGTTTCATCTCCCCCTCTGTCTCCTTCCCCTTCTCCTGTTCATCTCCCTCCTCTGTCTCCTTCCCTTCTCCTGTTCCTCTCCCTCCTCTGTCTCATCTTCTCCTGTTCCTCTCCCTCTTCTGTCTCCTTCCCTTCTGTTCCTCTCCCTCCTCTGTCTCCTTCCCTTTCCTGTTCCTCTCCCTCCTCTGTCTCCTTCCCTTCTCCTGTTCCTGTTCCTCTCCCTCCTCTGTCTATTCCCTTTCTCCTGTTCCTCTCCCTCCTCTGTCTCCTTTCCTTCTCCTGTTCCTCTCCTTTCTCTGTCTCCTTCCCTTCTCCTGTTCCTCTCCCTTCTCTGTCTCCTTCCCTTCTCCTGTTCCTCTCCCTTCTCTGTCTCTTCCCTTCTCCTGTTCCTCTCCCTTCTCTGTCTCCTTCCCTTCTCCTGTTCCTCTCCCTTCTCTGTCTCCTTCCCTTCTCCTGTTCCTCTCCCTTCTCTGTCTCCTTCCCTTCTCCTGTTCCTCTCCCTCCTCTGTCTCCTTCCTCTCCTTCTCCTGCTCCTCTCCCTCCTCTGTCTCCTTCCCTTCTCTGCTCCTCTCCCTCCTCTCTCTCCTTCCCTTCTCCTGCTCCTCTCCCTCCTCTGTCTCCTTCCCTTCTGTTCCTCTCCCTCCTTTGTCTCCTTCCCTTCTGTTTCCTCTCCCTCCTCTGTCTCCTTCCCTTCTGTTCCTCTCCCTCCTCTGTCTCCTTCCCTTCTCCTGTTCCTCTCCCTCCTCTGTCTCCTTCCCTTCTCCTGTTCCTCTCCTCCTCTGTCTCCTTCCCTTCTGTTCCTCTCCCTCCTCTGTCTCCTTCCCTTCTCCTGTTCCTCTCCCTTCTCTGTCTCCTCTTCTCCTGTTCCTCTCCCTCCTCTGTCTCCTTCCCTTCTGTTCCTCTCCCTCTTCTGTCCTTCCTTCCCTTCTCCTCTCCCTTCTCTGTCTCCTTCCCTTCTCCTGTTCCTCTCCCTTCTCTGTCTCCTCTACTCTCCTGTTCCTCTCCCCTCTTTCTCCTCTTCTCCTGTTCCTCTCCCCTCCTCCTTTTTCCTCTTCTCCTGTTCCTCTGCCGCCTCTGTCTCCTTCCCTTCTCCTGTTCCTCTCCCTCCTACTCCTCCTCTCTCCTGTTTTCTCCTTCCCTTCTCCTGCTTCTCTTCCTCCTACTCCTCCTCTCTCTCTTCTTTCTCCTTCCCTTCTCCTGCTTCTCTTCCTCCTACTCCTCCTCTTCCTCC
>JADBJO010011580.1:17500-22218 GCA_016801955.1 Conus betulinus | reverse complement strand
GCTGCCTACCTGGTTAGTGCCGACTGAAGAGCTGCCAGCTGGCGCTTCATTCAGTCGTTTCCCGTGTCATCCAGTCAGTATCGTTCAATATCGATCACTCATTTTCCTTACTTCCTTCATTCTTTCCATTTCTCACTCAGGGTGCATGCTATTGTAACGTGTCATCCATACCAACGGCCAAACTGGCCTACTCTTCCGAATGTTGGTGATGGGTTTTACGTGTGTGCAAGATGTTATGCGTGCGTTTCACACACGAACCTCGGTTTTAAGTCTCATTCGAAGGACTGTATGGGAAATGGAGTCAGAACCAATGTTAACTCTCCGAGGGAAAAATCCCCCTGTACCGAAACGCCCCGGCGGAGGTTCGAACCCGCAACCCCAGGATCACCAAGATTGCGAGTTTAAATTCTTTAGTTCATACATAAGGGATTGTTGCTGACAGCAGTGTGTCAGTTTTAGCTTGTGTGGATGTTAGAGCACAGAGGTCATGCTCTCAAGCGTGTCGTCCGTAGGGTGGCAGCATCCTCTGACTTGACTGTCCCCTTCAATAAAAAAAAAAAAAAAAGCTGAATGTGAGGGGCACGCGAGAGCGAACGTGTGTACAGATGATACGGCGCGCGTGTGAGTGTGCGTTGCCGCGCGGCTGTGCGGTGCGTGTGTGTGTGTGTGTGTGTGTGTGTGTGTGTGTGTGTGTGTGTGTGTGTGTGTGTGTGTGTGTGCGTGTGTGCGCGCGCGTGTGCGTACGCCCGCGTGTGTGCGCGTGGGTTTTTTTTTTTTTTTTCTTCCTTTTAGATACCTGGCCAGAGTTTCAGGCCGGATTGTGTTGCTCGTGTTTTTCTGGCAAGTTGGCATTCTCGAGATGTCCCTGGGTGGGACTGTAACTGTATTCAGACTTGTTGCAATCTTGGGTTGGTCGATCTTGGGTTTTGGTTAAGCACTCGATTCGCTGGCAGCCGAGTGGTAAGGATCCCCATCCTTGGGTAGTGGGCCTCTTTTGTCTACTTCATCGTAGCGCTGCAGCGGGGGACCTAGCCGTTCGCTCGGCCGAAGGAAGCCGCTGGTCTTCTGTTGGGGATCTCTATCCCTACCCACTGCCACCTCTCCATTGGGTCGTCCAGGACCTGAAGTTCCTTTCGGTGGGGACTGGTTGGTCGAGTCCCGTCTTCCGTCGAGACTGGGGGCTGGCCGGCACTTCCTTTTCTGACCACCCGCCGTTCTGGTAAGAATTATTTCTGTATATAGAGAAAGTATTTTGTTATCGTGAAACCACCCTTTTCGCAAGTGAAAGAGAAGAAAAAAAAAAAAAAAAAGTTTTTTTTTTTTTTTTTTTTTTTTTATTTATCCATTTTCCATCCTGCTTGTAAAAGGGTGTGTAGTCGAGGCGTGTCAGCGAAGCGCTCTCGAATAGTTTTTTTCTGCCCATTCGGAGTGTTCCGATTGTGATTTATGTACTCCGACTCTATTTCTGTTTTCCTTTACCCAATTCCTGAGTGATTTCTGGGGAAGGAGAAGCTCATTTCATGGTTGTAAAAAAGAATTCCGTATCTTTTGTGGCACCAGGACTATAGGGTTGTCTTTGTGCTAGAATGGTTTTGGGCGCTGCTGTTAACCAAGGAAGGATATATGGATGGTTGATTTCTGACAGCCCAGAAGCCTTGCTGGATATGTTGGTGCCTGACCGATCGGAATTTGGCATTATTATTTTAAAATATTTGTAATTAGAATACAGACATGCGAGATGGATGCGGATGTAAATAAGGTGTTCATCCAACTAATATTAAGTCGGAAACAGGATCTCCCATCGTGACGCCCGCGTTGGCCCCGCTCCTTTCGTATTGTCTGTTCCTGTTCGTCCTGTCTGTCCTAATGTTTGATATTTTTTTTATGGATGGACGTATGAAAGGATGAATGAGGGCTCTTTATTTTAATTTTTTTTTTTGGGGGGGGGGGGGGGGGGAGGGGAAGATAAAGGGAGGTAATTTCTATTTTCACAAAAAACAGAAAGAGAAATTAAGTCATAATATAAATGGTTCGCACACACTGTTTTCATGTCTTTCTTCACTGTACCTACACATTTAGGTTTTATATGGAGAATTTCTTTGAAAGACACTGATCTTCGCCGCAGGGCGGTTTTTTTTGTTTTTTGGTTCTGGTTCTGGTTTGGGCGCATTCCAGCGCCTTCTACCAATGCAATCTTAAATCTAAAGCTTATCTATTTTTTATTTATGCCTTTTACCTTAGCTCCTACTAGTGTGCCTGGAAGTGGAATAATAAGAGTTCTCCTATAATTTCTCACATTTACAACTTGCAGGCTTGTTCATTATCGTCTTCGGCTGTTGCAGAGAACTACTTCATCATTTCTGGCAGCTTTGAAGCCATCTGTATCTAAACATTGTTTGTTGTTGTTTTTCTTGCTTGAAGCTTTGTTAAGCTTTGTAATTTTGGCCGAAAAAGAAACATGGACAGCAGCTGCAGCAATAACTACATCATCCCATCAACAACAACAACAGCAAAAACAATACAGATGATGAGTATATAATGTGATGATTCAGATGCAGACGGGCACTTTCACATCCAATCCGTGGACCACGAAGAACGAGACATACAGCGCCAGATCGAAGTTGTGGATGCGTTCCGTGGTCAGGTAAAGAACAAGAACCCCACGAACAATAACAACTCCAGTATCTACAATAATCAGCATACATATCATCAACCGCAGCGACGGCGGCTGCAGGACGTGTACTTCCCGAACAGCAACAACGGCCGCGACCTGAGGTCTCTTCCTCCTGAGAAGAGCAGCGGGGTGGCTAGTCGGAATGGTATGAACAGTCATGTGCCTGTGCCCTCCCGGCAAGAATGGAGAGACGATTTGGAAGTGTGAGTATTAAGGTTTATTTTCTATAAAGAACCATGTATTTTGTTTTGTTTACTGTTGGCTGCTATATTATTAATCCATAAAGATTATGGATGGTCACTTCTCCTAATATTCTGTGCGTATTGTCATTTATTATGATTGATATCATGAATTTGTTGCGCATCTAGGCTGACCTTTCAGATGATGTTGTTTTAATGCTATCTGTCGATTAAACCAGTTACATAAAATAAAGAACATGTCAAAAGAAAGATAGATTATATTTCTGGCTTCCATTTTTTGTGAGATTTTGTTCAAGGTGGACCTTGCGGGCTACCTGATTATCACAGATTTTGATTCGACTTGTCATAGACATGCTGACTGTGGCAGGTGTGTTTCCCGTTCCAGGCCAGAAATATCCACAGACTGACAAGTTCTCACTGGCCTGAAAGTACTGCTATTTTAAACACACTTTGTATAAAACCATACATGGGGGAGGCTATGCTAATGAGGTCACTCAAGGGGGAAACAATAGTGGCAAAAGCAGGCACATAGCGACAATAATAACTCAACAGACCAAGTAGTAAACTCACCTGTTGTTTCGAACGAGGAATCTGCAACTTCAAGATTCTGTCAATTTTGCATTGTCGAGGTTTTCAAAACTCCCGTCGACAAAACATCCTAAAAAGTCCAGTTCAGTGAAACCCAAATACGTCTTTGCCTGTCTGGCAGTCAGTCCGAAAGCACTCAGTTTTTTTTACAAAACCATTTTCAAACAGGTCACCTATCCAGACCAACATTTATGGTCAATCAAAATGTCATGAAAAATTGACGGCTGAACTTTTCAGACAAATTCAACTGATGCATCATTCTAGCAAAAGCAGACGGCGCGTTCCGCAATCCATACGGCATTCCGATTCTCTGAAATAACAGAAGTGGTGTTTGGAAAGCAGTTGTGTGGCTATCTGATAACTCAACGGGTACTTGGCAATATCGTTTTGTTCAGTCTATCTTCAAAAAAATACTGAGCGTGAAACGTTTTGTGCAAACAGCATGTCCATGTCAGGAATGGTTTCACAGTAAAAGAACAGTGGTACTGTTTAACTTCCTGAAATCAATACAGAAACGTACCGAAGCATCAGGTTTAGATACAGGGACAACTGGAGAACAAACTGAGAAACAAGTGGTTAAGTAACACCTATACTCAACATCAACTGAACTCTTCAACCAAAAGAAAAAAACATCTTGCCAATTTGAAGAGGGTAAAGAGTATGGTTTGACTCTGATAGGCACATCTGAGGTCAAAATAAGACGATGTGGACTAACACCATGAGCGACACCAAGACTGTCCGTCAAAACATCTCAAAAATCTTGTTACACAGTCTGTAACCGTACAGCTTTGTCGACATCAAGAAGAGGGTCTGTTTGTTGACATCTTTGTAGGTCTCACCTGTCTCACACGGTTGGTATTTGTCGACCATCATCATGAATATCTTTGTTGCTATCACCAAGAGCAAGCAAGACAGTACTACATGGATATTGTTGACTGTGATTGTCAGTGTCAGTGGTCACAGAACATTGAGGAACAAAATCAACAGAAACAATACTTTTTTTCCGAGGAACCGGCAATTAATCATTGTTGAAGAAACAACTGCCATTTTCAACATCAGCATCATTGATTAAAACACAAGCAAGAAATCGCGAATGGTAAAGTTTCATTACTTTGGCATGAAAAATGTTATGCGCACCATCCATGTCTGCATTGTAGTCAACAGGACTCTCACAATCTACACAACAGTGAATGGTTCGTTACATTTGACCTGTACTTTGTTTTGGCCAGCAGACAACAAAACCAACATGTTCTGAC
>JADBJO010011580.1:5000-12500 GCA_016801955.1 Conus betulinus | reverse complement strand
CCTTAATAAAAAGTTCATCCCAGATAGACATTGTGATCACAGTTTCCTGCCCCCCCCCCCCCCCCCCCCCCCCCCCCCCTTTTTTTTTTAAATTAACAAGTAGGTAACTATTGAAAACTTGTGTTACAAGCGTGACATAAAATGTTGACGTAACTTTGCACGCCGCTGTACTACGTGTGGTCTAGCTTGCTTCTGTATTTAGTAATACATTAATTCATGTGTGCTTGCTAGAAATGGCATTAAATGGTCTGACCATGACGAAATGAAACTTGATGTTTGTTACAGTTTTTGCATACGATATCATTCAACATGGTTTTTTTTTGTTATTGGGGTATATAAAGCAATAGTTGTAAGTAGTAATGATAAGAACATGACAATTTGTCAACATTGATTTAATTCCTGAAATGTTGATCTTAGATTTACGGCTGTTACAACTGAGTGATATCTTCAAGCGTTGGATGACTACGCTTGTACTTGCTGAGAAGATGCCGACGTTATAGTTTACCACGGACACACACACACACACACACACACACACACACACACACACACACACACACACACACACACACACACATATGGACACACAGACAACATAAACAGTGTGATTACACAGAGTCGTTTTTTTTTCTTATACATGTGAGCCAAAAAATAGAAGTAGAATAACAGTATCATGATATTCGTTTCAGTCATTTGATGTGGTTTTAAGAGTTATATCTCGAGCAACACGAATAAACAACGGTTCGTTTCGTTTGTAGTTTGCTCTCTGTGAAGCCGAATGCTTTATGATATTTATGTATCTGTATCTACTCACATCTTTCATGAGAATTTTTGCTGCGGTTAAGTATGCAAATCTGTTAGACGATCTGCGCTCTCTACAAATAATATCAATATCAAATGGTCTTTTTCAACCTGTTGAATGTTGATGTTACTGGTGGTATGTAGCCGTTATTGGCACAGGTCTGTGTGGTATGTGTACAGCATACACAGCATTGTAATAACTTATCTTCTAGAACGCAAATGAAACAAACTGCAGCGTTCCCGGAACCAGACGAAAAAGCAGAAAGAGCCCACAAAAAAAAAGTGTGAAGTAACGCGGTTTTAATGAACGACACAAAACAAGACAAGAAATTTTCGGCAATATGCCTTCCTCAGCGACAAAACAATAAAAGCAGTACAGACATTAACATGTGCAATACTCCCCTTGTGAAGCCAAAGTGGTGACCTTTGGCTTCACAATGGGAGTATTGCACATGACCTTTGGCATCACAAGGGGAGTATTGCACATGACCTTTGGCTTCACAAGGGGAGTATTGCACATGTTAATGTCTATACTGTCTTTTATTTTTTGTCGCTGAAGAAGGCATATTGCCGAAAATTTCTTGTCCTGTTCTGTGTCGCTGATTAAAACCGCCTTACTTCACACTTTGCCCTTGCAACGAAGGTTCTCTTTTCCTTTTTGAATCCTTTCACATGAACAATTAATATACCATTCAATGTATTCACGTGCACCAGTAAGTAACGACTAATATCATTCTTTAGTAATTCCATACACCACATTGTCCAATTCTATTTGATATAGCAGTCATTCATTACAGAGAATAACAAAAGGAAATTTCCATGAAACTGCAGGGGTATTTGATGCTGAGTAGAAAATAGAACAACAACAACAAACAAACAAACAAACAAACAAACAGAAATTAAAAAAAAAAAAAAAAAAATAATAATAAAAAAAAAAAAAAAAAAAAAAAATTTTAAAAACAAAAAATAAACAAAATAACATCAAAGGTTAAAAAAGAGAGAGAGAGAGAGAGAGAGAGAAACCAACAACTCTTGACATAAAGCAATAAGTGTTGTCTATAGCTGGAGAGGAGTTGACGGGGGGGGGGGGGGGGGGGGGGGGGGGGGAAGCGGTTGGAAATGGGGGGGGGAGGGGGGGGGGGGGGGGGTAAAGAATGAGGAATAAAGAGGAAAGGAAAGGTCACATACCGCTTCCACAAATCAAACATATTTGATCCACGCTCAACTGCAGGAGCATTAGAATGCTTTTTGTATAATAATGTGTACAGTTTTGTTAGCTACTGTGACAGAAAAAACACGCTAATAAGAATGATAATATTAGAAGTATTTACAATTAATTTTTTACTGCGAAGCACTGTAGTATCCTAATCTGCGCACAGTGTGCTATATGGTAACCAGTTTTAATGAAATCATGATAACGCATTTCCATTATATGTGCATGCTTTTCTATTTGGTATCTATGTTTAAGTTCGCATATAAATTCAGACAGTCTTGGTATTGCATTAATAATTCTACTTTTATAGACGAAAAACTTTGCCCATAGTAAAATAAGATCAAAAATTTTGGTCCGTTTTTTTTTTTCGTCAGTTCCGAACAAGATCAGCTCGACATTCAGTGACAATCTGAAACAATGTTCACATTTCTGTTTCAAATATCTTTCCAATTCCTTCCAGAATTCTTGTGTTATTGGACAATACCACAAATAATGATGAATTGTGTCTCTTTCATTTTTGCAAAAAGCTGCATTTGTCGCTGTCTGTGAGACCCATTCCTTTTAGAAGTATATTTGATACTAAAACTCTATGGGCAAGTTTCAGTTGAAACCATCTAAATTTTATTTCTTTGATTTTTCGGACATGTTTAATACAGTTTCCCATTCTATCGCTGTTTGTAACTTTATTTCCCATTTGCAAAGGACTCTATATTGAGTACATCTATTTTATCCAGGAGCAAATTGTAATAAATTTTTGATCCTTTGACAACACCTGTTATAATTTTCAAAACTTTGCTTTTATCATTCTTGACACTGTTTTCAAAATGTTGTTTCTTTTTCTAGCGTATTCTGTTATAGCCTGGACGCAGCCTAAATATGGAGGTAATTCACCTGCACTCCTAACTTTCTTGAAAAACTTTTGTAACTTAAAAAAAGGTGCCATTTTCATCCATCATATCTCCCACATGAATTATATCTTTGTCAAACCATAACTTGAAATAAAAATGAGTTTTTATCAATTTTGAATTTATCGTTATAAAAGATAGGTTCTGCTGCAATCTCCTCAGTATTCTCTAAATCTGTTTGTATGTTCAACGTGTCATAAGATTTAAATACATCCTTCCAAAACTGGTTACACCTACTCTGTAAATACTTCTTTGACCCAAAATAATTTAGATTGTTTACTTCTGGACAGAGCGTTACTAAAACTGTCTTCCACTTTGAGTTTTTAATAATTAATTTTCTAATCCATGACAGTTTTAGAGCTTGCATAAAGGCATGAATGTCTGGCAAACCTATACCTCCGTTTTCAACATTATAAATTGCATACTTTCGTTTAATTTTGTCAGGTTTTTTGTCCCATACAAATTCAAAACA
Source organism: Conus betulinus (assembly GCA_016801955.1). Lineage (NCBI taxonomy): Eukaryota > Metazoa > Mollusca > Gastropoda > Neogastropoda > Conidae > Conus > Conus betulinus. The sequence continues at coordinate 9,109 of JADBJO010011580.1, read as the reverse complement.
CATCTTTTGCAGATGCTTTATGTCACTCTCAGGGGGGTTTGGGAGTAACATCCACAGGTATACAAGTTTAGACAAAATAAGAGATTTTAATACTGCAACCTTACCAAGAGGAGTACACATACGTTTTGACCAAATTTTAAACAAATTTTGAACTTCTGTGAACTTATCTGACATATTTATTTCTGTTAGTTTTGATAGATCAGTTGTCAACCAAATTCCTAGAAGTTTGAATTTTATAGGGTTCCATATCATATGCTTTTCAGCCAAATGTACAGTTTGTGAGCCTTTCTTTTGCCCTAGCCATACGTTACAGGTTTTTTCAAAATTTAATTTAAGACCAGAAATGCCTTCAAATTCTTCTATTGAGTTGAACAGTTTTTCATATGACCTTTTATCCCCCTTCTAATATAAACGACGTGTCATCTGCAAACTGGCTTATTTTAAATTCTGTGTCAGATATTTTTATTCCCTTAATTTCGTCATCTTCTCTTATTTTGCTCGCTAGTAATTCAACACATAATACAAAGAGATACGGGGATATGGGATCACCTTGGCGACATCCTCTCCTAATGGGAAAAAACTCTGAGATATCTTTCATTAACGATTACATGAGCTTTAATATTTTTGTAAAACGTGCATATCCATTTAATCATATCCTTTCCAAAGCCATAGTAGCTGATAACTTTTTCCAAATAGACCCAGTTTATGGAGTCGAAAGCCTTCTCAAAGTCGACTGAGACCAGTAACCCAGGTAGATTTTTGTTTTCTAAGTAATGCATCATGTCATACAATAGTCTTAAATTATCCCCAATATATACCTCCCTGATATGAACCCTGTCTGATCTTCGTGAATTAGTTTAGGTAGGACTGTTTTAATTCTGTTAGCTATGCAGGTTGATCCTATTTTATAAGTAACATTTAACAGTGATATTGGTCTCCAGTTTTTTATATATTCCTTGGGTTTGTCTCCCTTGGGTAAGCATATTATGATACCTTCTCTTTGAGTTACTGACATTTCTCCTTTATAAAAGCCTTCATTTAGAGAACGGATTACAAAATCTCCCAGCTGTTTCCAAAAAAATTTAAAGAAATTAACTGTAAATCCATCCGTGCCTGGGCTTTTGTCATTTTGCATATTTTTCAATGCTTCTGTTGCTTCTTCTTTTGTTATGAGACCTTCCAGGTTATCAGATTCAATTTTGCTTAATTTTGGTAATGTTTTTGTAAACTTGCCTATATCGGTATCCTGCAATTTCCGTTCTTTATACAGATCATGAAAAAAGGATTTGGTCTCGTCTAGCAAATCGGTTGTTTCCGTCAATACACGGCCATCTGCTGTTGTTAGTTTTAACATCTGTTTGCTAATAAAATGTCTTTTTTCAAGATTACAAAAGTATTTATTAATTTTTTCCCCTTGTAGTGCCCACCTAACCTTTGATCTTAACATTATCCCTTCCATTTTTGTTTTTCTGATCTCTACCAGCTGAGCCTTCTTCTCCTTTAAAGTTATTCTTTCAGTTTGGTTTGGATGCGAATTGCTCTCAAGGGTTTGTATTTCTTGTTCTAAAGTTTGTTCTGTTTTTTTAAGGTCTTTTTTTTTGTGTATGCTGTACGAAATTGTTTTAGCCCTGATTTCCATTAGTAAGGTGTCCAAGAATAGCTGATCTGATACTACAAATTGAATCTGATCGTTAGGTATTGTTTTAAATTTTCTCTCATATATGGAAGAGCTGCATACTGACACTTAACTTCTTCTATTAGGTTATTTATTGATTGAACGTATATGTAATCTTTTAACAGTGACGAGTTGAATTTCCAAAGATTTTTTTTTTTTTTTCCTCAAACTTTAAAGGTAACTTCCATTGTATGAGCGAATGGTCACTGCGATAACCAAAATGAATATCAGCGTTACTCACTGATGTAATTAATGTTTCCGAAACTAAGAAATAGTCAAGGCGGCTTTGTTGACGTGGATTTGGCCTTTGCCATGTGTATCTAAGGACCTCTGGGTTAAATTCTCGCCAAACATCTATTAATTCTAACTCAGATATAATTTCAATCACTTTCTCCCTAGCTTTAACATTGTAATATTTTTATAATTATCATAATCTAAGGCAGGATTGAGTACTAAATTCCAGTCACCAGCAATAACAATATTCGGGCTACCTGCTTCCTCAATTTGATTTTTGATGTTCTGAAAAAAACGTTGGGTCATCCCTGTTTGGCCCATAAATATTAACTAATGTTATTTGCTTCCCAAACGTATTTTTATAACTAAAATAATATAATTTCCTTTCGTGTCCTTAACTGTTTTTTCTATTTTAAAGTCAAAGTTATTGTTAAATAAAATTCCCACTCCTCTCTTGACCTACTGTTATTTGAAGAAAATACACATTCAAATCCCCATTCAGCTCGTATCTGGCGTTCTAAGTTTTTTGTAAAATGTGTATCTTGTGTATGAAATATATAGAATATTGTTTTTGTCGTAAGTGATGTAACACATCTCTCCTTTTTCCAAAGTTTCCAAGACCCTGGCAGCAGTTAAGAGAGGATATTTTTATGCTACCCATTATCATTTTGCTTATTTCTCTTTTGTCTAATGCTCCTTTCCATTGCTTCGTGTTTTTCAAAGATGATATGAATAAGTTCAAGCGAATGTGACTTAATGTACAAAAGGACCAAATGAAAAAAAAAAAGAATAAACAAAACATTTTTAGAGTGGTTGTTGGACACAGGCATTCCAGGATTTATTTATAAAAAAAAAAAAAAAAAAAAAAAAAAAAAAAAAAAAAAAAAAAAAAAAAAAACCACCAGGATTCGCGTTAATAAGTGACATATCAGCGTTGAAGGCTACAGACACCATAACGCCAATGAAAAATAACATTTCCACACCTTATCATCTTTTCTTCCATGGATATCCATTTGCAAACAGTTTCCATCAAAAACAAGCACAAAATGTAATAAAAACTGTGCGCTTTTGTCAAAGCAGACATTTCTCGCATTCGCCTTTCATACTAGAAAAAAAAATCATAAAAAGTAATAATAAAGTTAGGCGTACGTCAAAAAAAAAAAAAAAAATCATTCTGTGTACACATAAGATTTAACAAGCGCACAACATCCCAGGTCAGCATACATGACCGGCTTTTCCCAAAGCAGCATTCTTGCCCATATGTTTCGCTGCAACACGTGTGCGCATGCGCCTGTGTGCTATGCGTGTGTGTGCGCGCGTGTGTAGGCACGCGCGTGTGTGGGCGTGCTCGTGTGTGTAAAGGGGGGGGGTCAGGGGAGGGGGGGGGGGGGCATATGTTTGTAAATCAGCCGAACGTATTTCTAAAGTTCATCTTTTTTGTTGTCCGCTGAAAAACATGTGCAGAGGGAAAAAGCAAGCAAAACAAAAACCGGAATCAACTTCATTGTTTGGGGAAAGAATAATAACTAAGGAAACCAAAACAGAACTCCCAGTTCAACAAGCATACTTTTATCATATTTATAAGTATTTTACATTGGTACAGTGTGAATTCATAAGATCTTCTGTGTGTGTGTGTGTGTGTGTGCGTGTGTGTGTGTGTGTGCGCGCGCGTGCGTGCGTGTGTGAGCGCGTGCGCACTTGAGCACACGCACACGCGCTTATGTGTATGCCCCATGCTTAATCAGGAATATCTTTCAACACAATCGAAAGGAGACTGGGGAAACAAAAAAAAAAAAAAAAAAAAAAAAAAAAAAAAAAAAAAAAAAAAAAAAAGGTGGTACTGTGAGGGAGTGGGGGAGACAGCCAAGTTTTAACCAACGTCAATACAATACCTATACACCTGTATACAACCTCAATATTACGATGACTTCGGCAATAATTGAGAATTACATCTGCAACTTTCTACTAACATTTTTTCTTTGTATATACTGAATGCCAGATTATCTGTATTGGAGGAAAAAAGAGAGAGAGAGAGAGAGAGAGAGAGAGAGAGAGAGGGGGGGGGGGGGGGGGGGGGGGGGAGAGAAAGAGAGAGAGAGGAGGAAGAGAGAGAGAGAGGGAGATCCAAGAAAGAGAGAGAGAGAGAGAGGGAGGGAGGGGGAGAGAGAGAGGGGGGGGGGGGGTGGAATAGAGGATATGT
>JADBJO010011579.1:44574-54574 GCA_016801955.1 Conus betulinus | reverse complement strand
CTTATGTGACCTGCTTGCATGCGTGCATAGACTCATAAAGACTTGTACATATGGAACTACGTACAGGTACAAGTACAGATAATATGCTTTCGGGATAGGGAAAGGAATTGTCCGTACTCATCTACGCATATCCTTACCATTTTACTATGCCTTTGTGTATATAATCGTTATATAAAGTCTGTATATACATGAACTAATGAGTTGATGCCTTTGGTAGACATACTGCACCATCAGTATTCTGCTCTCTCTCTCTCTCTCTCTCTCTCTCTCTCTCTCTCTCTCTCTCTCTCTCTCTCTCTCTCTCTCATTGAATCTATGCGACTATCAAACAGTCACCCAAAATGTAGGCCATTACACACAAATGGTGTAGAAATTGATAAGTTTTAGAGAAAAAAACGTCATAAAGTTAGCATTTCTACACTAGCCTACACAATGATTGTCGCATAGCTTCTAACTCTTCTCTGTTACATGTTCCTTGTCGTATTACAAAAGCGCCAAACTGCCACGCGCACAAGCACTTCTAGGGGCCTGCAAGGGACGCTGGGTAGCAGAAAGGGCCAATGGTCAGTGCCTGAAATAGTCTGCATCCCTCGCGAGGGCCCCCCGCTGCTCGCAGGCTCGCAGTTTTTCTCTCAACGTCATACAAACCTCGGAAAAAAGGGGAGAGTATTACGAGCACTCAAAAGTGTAGGCCATTACACAATAGTGTAGAAATTCTAATTTTAGGACGTTTTACTCTAACATTTATCAATTACTTTTAAAGTGATGACCCTGATTATCGCATTCTGGATACACATATTAGGGTCAGACCAGGACTCTTATCAACAGCAGATTTATCAGTCAATGATCTCTCAGGACACGGAAGAAACTAAATGGACGAAGTTTATACAAAAAACCTTGTCAACGATAGGACTAGAGCATGTCTGGGAAAGTCAGGGTACATTAAGTGTGACTCGCCTGAAGTTTATATTCAATCGAAGCTGGAAACGTTTTATGTTGACTTCTGGAAGAAAGAAAAGAAGGAGAGCACACCCAAGCTCCAAGTGTATGCCACACGTGTTACCGAATACAAACAGGCGGCTTATTTGGAGCAACACATTGACACAGATTGCAGACGAACACTAGTCAGGTTGCGAATAAGCGCCCATGAACTCTCCAGATTGAGAGGGGTCGTTATACCAACACTGACAGAGAAAACAGATTATGCACGCACGACATGCCACGTTGTTGAGGACGAACTACATTTTCTCGATGACTGCAAATTATTTGACCGACAACGTTATGACCTAATGACAAGGATCACACAAAAACAGATAGTCCACCACATACTAAAATGACAAAACTATCGGATCTCTTGTTATTGGACTGATTCCAATCTGTACTTGCCCAGTGTATCCTGTTGTGTGTGTGTGTGTGTGTGTGTGTGTGTGTGTGTGTGTGTGTGTGTGTGTGTGTTTTTCTTCAGAGACAGAAAATCTAATCAGGCCCTGATGCACTCTATGCCCTTTGTTTCTGCTATTTATGTTATGTTGTAAAGTGTAACGACGTTGGAATTAATTTAATTCAATATCTGATTTTTAATATGGCAATAAAATATGTTCTTGTTCTTCACACACACACACACACACACACACACACACACACACACACACACACACACACACACACACACACACACACACACACACACACACACACACACACACACACACACACACACACACACACACTCACTCACGCATGACACTCACACCCACGCATGCACGCACACACGCACGCACACTTACGCATGCACGTACGCACACTCTCACAAAAGCATGCACGCATATAAACATTCATGCACGCATCACAAAGAGAGAGAGAGAGAGAGAGAGAGAGAGAGAGAGAGAGAGAGAGAGAGAGAGAGAGAGAGAGAGATGGAAAGAGGTACACACACACACACACACACACACACACACACACACACACACGATTTCTCGATAAATACCAAAGCATTCACAGTCTATCGTATGTGTTTCTATGAAATTAAAACAAAGGAAACTGGTGCGACTCATGTTTATCCAACCATTAGAAAGATTCCAGGTTTTAACATCAGTTGGTTTTATAGTACTGTGAACATTTCGTCTTGTTCAATGGTCGTTGGTGTGAAATTCTGAACTTCTCTCTCTCTCTCTCTCTCTCTCTCTCTCTCTCTCTCTCTCTCTCTCTCTCTCTCTCTCTCTCTCTCTCTTAAATATTCAGTGGACTGTACATTTGTGACTGCACGTCAGGTTGACTTCCCCGCTAAGTTCAAAACATTATATGTGGTCAATTATGACAGCTTACACGGAACATTAAAGTAATAAATAATGCACAATGCAATGATGGGAACTTAGAACATTAAATTACTTGGTAAACACAAGATGTGAATTTACATGGTACACGTGACTGTGACTACATTTTTTGTAATCATGCATGAAATAGTTGACTGAGACAATGAGCGCACATTTGATAGGTAAGACTCGAATGTTATATTAAACATTCAAGTAAATGCAGAAGAAACAGGTAAATCACGTAATTGCTCAGTAGTGTACGTGTAATATTATGGAAACATAATCTTGTAGAAGTTCGGCGAGAACTGAACCCCGATAAAATGAAGTTGGCATGGCAGATGTTCAGTTTCGCCTAGCAGGACCGACCAGACTATTTCTTCATCTGGGATCATTTGGCGTTAACATTAAAGAGTGACAGCTATAAAACCTGAGTACCGTTCTGATTATTTTGCTATTAGAAATGACATCACTCTTTTTTGAGGAGATAAAGTATAGTAGACAAAATTAAGAAACAGATCGAATCTAAAGTCAATTTTTGGTGGTCTGCGAAAAAGATAATAAAGATACTGTTACGGATGGGTCTTGGTGCGTGTTGTCTGTATGTCTGACTGTGTCAGAAAAAAAAAAAAAAACATGGATTAGTGTTTGAGCGTTCCTAACACACACACACACACACACACACACACACACACACACACACACCCGAACAGACAGCCAGGCAACACAATCTCAGTTCTTTTTCTTTTTTTCTTATGCCGCCCGGGCCATCCAACGCATACAAAACACAACAATCAAAGCATGGAGCACACCCAGCTGTGGACGTACAATATTAAATATACATGTAGTGCTCACAACAAGAAGTTATCACAGGCGCTTTCTGGTCTGACTTTACCGTCCAGCGACTGTCACTAGTCTCAACACAATGGCTGCAGCGAGGAACGGCAGCTCCGCACTAGTCACTAGTCTTCAACGACAGTGCTACAAAGGAACGCAGTCCTGCAGGAAGAAGAGGACGCAAGTAGGGCAGAGTCTTGCGTAGAGACGACGCGGCGACACGGTGACGGTCAGTAGGGGAAGTAACTTACGAGGGACGACGCGACGACACAGCAACGACTCTGTCCAGCAAGGGAACGACAACTGCCTACACACAAGCTGCGGCTCAACACACTCACCACTAAAGCAGCGCTCTACTGCACTGAGGCACCGGCCTCCACTCACAAGAGCTGTGGCTCTGTCACCACGAATCGGAGCTTCTCACGACGCGCAAGACGTCTGGCACTGCAGGTCGTAGACAATCGAAGGCGGTGGTTCTGGCTGGGCAGGACCAGCGCTAGCACAGCTGGAAAAACAGGGCTTGGGTCCCATGACCCCAAGCGGCGACTTCAAACACTGAAGTGGCGCCGGGCTCAGCTGCCTCTTCAGGTCGCTGTTTGCACTCACCAACGTCTCCACCCCAGGCACGATGGAGAATGGGCTCATATCAACTAGGCCCCCAGACCCGTTGTAGTGACAGTCAGTTCCCAGGGACACCAGGGCTGAACTCTCAACCTGGGGAAATTGAAGAAAAACTACCTTGACTATCTAGCCTACTATCCATAGTTTTTAATTACATGCGTAGTTAACAACAGCTTCATGTTTTTTAATCAGAACCGGCGAAAACTCCCCGCAGCCAAATCGACAAAGTCTCAACATAACGAAACATTTATTTCCATCAAAAATATAATCTCATAAGTTCAACACTCTGAGACATGGTCTTTCTTCAAGATCATAATTTTCGCATCAGCGAGGAGGAAAGATTACCACACAGACCTTTTTTTCACAATGAGCAATGGTGTAACTAAAGATTTCCACTCAAACCTTTTTCCATAATGGGCAAAAGTATGATTAGACATTTCCATATAGACCTTTTCCACATTGAACGAGAACGTAATCAATATATTAATGCTTTCTTTTCATCTTGCTCATAAAGACACAAGATTGTGATCATTTTACAATATCAGTACACCTCAAAAGCATTTTCCGTTCATTTTTTTCAACCATTTTTATCAAATCAACTATTCATCATTATCAAAACAAAATTACATCCGTAACACGATCTCTGCGCATTCTTGTTTAGCACTCGGTAGTCACTATACCTAACATAACATGACATAACATAGCACAGCATATGCTAGTTTTGAATAGCTATCAGCATGCTTTCAATACATTCACATTTATCATATGAGGGCATATATCAAGGACAGTTTAAATAGTATCAGAATGATCTCCATACATTCCTATTCATCACTAGTAAACACATATTGGATAGGTAATTCATCACTAATAAATACATATGAAAAGGGTTATTCATCACTAATAAATACATATTAGAAAGGTTATTCATCACTAATAAATACATATTGGAAAGGTTCTTCATTTAGCTCTCCACATCAAAATCTAGAATGCATCACAAGATTTCCGTTCGGCATGCCACAGCATAAATCAGAATAAATCGGGAACACCATGAATACATAAAAGTTTCTATTGCTCACTTCCGGAGTTCACAAAAACTCTTTTTTTCCCCACGAAACAATAACATAGCATGAATCATGGCCTATTTCGATCACTTTTAAACAGCCTGTTTCTTCTTCTTTCTATCCGAAGGAAGTTGAACAATAATTTTCTCTTAACATCCTAGCGAGTTAAAAGACATAGCAAAGACATATTGTTTTCAAACAAAAGAAAAACCTTCACTTAGTCGCTGAAGAAATTACAGACGCCTAACCGTGGGGAGAAACGATTTCGATTAAGACTCTCAATTTGCTACTAACACAACATACCTGACTGTCACAAAAACTGCACTGGAATCCCTCTTCAGCTGGACTGGAAAGATGCACCAAGGCCGGAATTCACTGCAGAGACTAATCGCTTGCTTATACTCACCTGGCTTATACGGTGCTCAGGTGAGCAGCAGTCAGCTAACCAAACCAACCGGTTTTTCCGGTGAACAGTTCCGGTAAGCGGGGTTGCTGCAAAAACTGTGATCGGACAACAACAAAAAAAAAAAAAAAAAAAAAAAAAAAAAAAAAAAAAAAAAAAAAAAAAAAACTTCACAGATACCATAGCAAAAGAGATGCTACAATTTCAAATCAATGGTCAGTTGTTTTCTTTTTAAATGACCATGGACAGTAACTTTCAGAGAAAGAAAATTCTTCGAACTCCCATGAAAAAGAAAGGTGGCATTATCGCTGGAACAAAAGAAAAATAGTTAAAGGAAGGGGGACAGTTTGAATTATTGGTGTGACTTACAAAAACTCTCTGTAAATTTTTAATACAGATAGAGAGAAAGATAAGAGGGGTAACAATGACATGGGATTTAAAATGAAAATAAACACAAAACTGAAATAGTGATAATGAATAACTAAACACACAAACACATTTGCAAATCTAAAGAGGCTAACATTGTCAATGTATACATTTGACTTTTACTGATGGACAGATTCTATCTTTAAAAAAAAAAGAAAAAAAGAAGTAAATCTATAGATGGTTCAGTTACAGCTGAGGATGTCTAGGCGCCCTAAGAAATGAATAATCATAATAGCCCAGGACCTGATGGATATACAACAGAACTCTACACGTTCTGTTGGTCTGATCTAAGTGCATGTGTGTGTGTGTAAGGGTGGAGTGGGGGTGGGGCTGCTTGTTTGATTTTTTTTTTTCCTTCGTAGACTGAATGAAAGTTAAAAAAAAAGGGCATTTTTTGTCTTCCTCTCCCATAAAAAAAATGCCAGTGGATCTGAGTAGGCTGCCAAGTGAGTTGAGTGTCTGAACCAAGCATTGAGGAGGTTGTGTTCAGTCTGTGTTCATGAAGACGTTGCAGGTGAAGAACGCCTTGGTTTGTGAAAACAATTCTTCCATCAAATGAACCACTTTGAATACATGGATCTAACAACTATGCGCGTCAATACTGAGCCATGAACACCTGACTTGACAGTGCCATTTTTTTTTTAAATGAAATTTGTCATTATCACGTGTTGTTGCCAAACTAGGGTACGTTGGCCGCACGTTTATGTGTGCACGGATTTCAGTGATGTAGGCCGCGTAAAGGTTGTATACGGGAGAAACAGGATACACCCAAGTTTTGTACATAACAGAAACATCTCTCTCTCTCTCTCTCTCTCTCTCTCTCTCTCTCTCTCTCTCTCTCTCTCTCTCTCTCTCTCTCGATATTACACTGCCAGGTTTGTGTTCATCATAGTGAATCCAATTTTAACATTGAAAAAAAGAAATTGTCATTGTTCCTTTGTTTCAACATCTCATCCACTTTTGTCTATAGTGTACACTGCAACATTTATCTGACACAACCCCATCCTAGTCATGGATTGTTGGGTGAATGGTGTAAACAATCCAATTGGTTTGACAGATGTACTTATTTCATATCGAACAGCTGTGAACTGATTCGCCCTGTCTGTATGCTCCATCTCAGCCCAATGTCGAGTGCTGAAAAATGACAACAGCGAGCTGATCACGGGCCCTCAGCTCTCCTCTGATGACGTCATATCTCAATTTCCGACTGTAGGTCACGTGCCCAGGGAGAATAAAACGTGCCTAAAGATGCTACCTCAATAATCCCCAAACTGGACAGAAACAATAATGGCAAAAACATCTGTCTGTGTGTCTGTCTGTCTGTCTGTCTATCTATCTATCTATCTATCTATCTATCTATCTATCTATCTATCTATCTATCTATCTATCTATCTATCTATCTATCTATCTGTCTGTCTGTCTGTCTGTCTGTCTGTCTGTCTGTCTATCTATCTATCTATCTATCTGTGTGTGTGTGTGTGTGTGTGTGTGTGTGTGTGTGTGTGTGTGTGTGTGTGTGTGCGCGGGAAAAAAAAAGGGGGAAGGACCCCAGGAAATCCTAATTTTAGACTAGGAAAAAAAGTAATAAAAGGAAAAAAAATGACAAAATGAAAGGATACCCAGAAAAGACGCACAAAGCAAAAAGGAAGCTAAGATGAAACATTGGAGTTAAGAACTCACATTTCCTTACAAACAGATAACACGAATGTCAATATCACACACCTGTACATCTCCAGCTGAGTTCAGTTCCTGTGGTAGTGTAGCCCAGCCCATCACGTAGGGCCTTTTCAGAGCTGTCACCCACGTTCAGACACAGACATTGTACCCTGATATACCTTACATGCCACCAATTTAGGAAGATCTTTTGGGAGGGGGTGAATCCCAAGACCTTGTGGATCTTCCCCTGTTGGTACGAGTCATGTATAAAACAGAGACACCTGATTTTAGTACTGAGATCAATTTTGTGATGTCATCAATTTTGTAAAGATCGATAGTCATTTAAAAACAAGCTAATCCAAGAAAGCCAATGGAGGTTAAGACCTTTAAAGTGGAAAGCACAACAAAGCAACGAAAGATAGACACATATCTCGTTGTGACACTGCCCCATGTATAATAAAACAAGACAGCAGCATCATCAATAGTAGCAATAGAAGCTGCAACAGCAGAAGCTGGGGCAGCAGTATAAGCATCAACAGCAACAGCAGCAGCCTTGGCACCAGCACCAGCACCAGCACTATCAGCAGCAGCACAGCAATAGTAACAGCGGCAGCAAGAGCCGGCCCTGGCAGCATCAGCAGTACCAGCAGCAGCGACATCAGTACTGGCTGTAGAAGACAGCTGAGAAGGAATATTTACTGTTGGTGATGCGGCATCCTGGAGAGAGAGAGAGAGAGAGAGAGAGAGAGAGAGAGAGAGAGAGAGAGAGAGAGAGAGAGAGAGAGAGAGAGAGAGAGAGAGAGATGCGAATACGAATGCGAACTCGGATGCGGATGCGGATGCGAATGCGAAACTTTAAGATCAATGACAAAACGTCATGGTGAAATGTAATATATACCATGAATAATAAATATCAAAATAAAATGATGAAATTGTGCACGTATATGAAAATAAAGAGCCAGGAGACATTACGATCCGAATTCTCTTGTTTACCTCATAAACATACCTAGCTAAATCCAGTAGTGTGTCCTCATTACGTGCAGACAAAAAGAGAATGGACCTGAACTTAACATGGCTATGCGAAATACTTGGATTGGATAGATTTCGTTCTTAAATCACTTAGACCAGGACATTAAAACAACTTTATATTCTCTTACTTTAATACGTAGTCGAGTTGTCATTTCCAACATTATTGCAATGTCTAAAGCAATGGCAATCAATATCAGACACTCCAATTCCGAATTTAGTCAGGGCACACATTTAGTGTGTGTCTGTTCATTTTTATCTTAGAACATGGTTCTGTTATATAGGTCGATAAAAAAGATTTCGTATTTAGCAAATTTATCACTATTATACATACAGTCATACCAGTCCTGCTACCTGCAATCGGTATTCGTCTGTTTAAAACAATTCAGAAATCCTGGTATATTTTCATCATCTTGGTTACCCCAAACAAATCCAAACCCATATAAGTTTAAACGATGTCGAACATTCGAAACCCAAGTCTTCTTTCCTTTAACAACATCCTGTAACATAGGGCGTCCGCCATTTATCCACCCTTGTTAGCGTGAGCCAGTATTTCATACACTTCAGATAAATATTTACAGTAATAGTACATCTTCCCAATGCACTATAAACCAGGTCATTGGGTGTTCTACTATCTACATTTAAGCAGCGCTTCAGTGTATACAAGTGATCTTTAAATATTACAATTTCTCAAAAGCCCGTATTTCTGCTCCATGTCGTAAAATTTGCTGTACCTGTCAATCGAATGACTTAGTAAAACACAGCATTAATTGCTGTCCAACTCGTACAAAATATGAGTATTAACTATGACTGTCTTTGTCGATTTGTTTATTTTTTTATTGAAAAGAAAACAGAAAAAAAAGTTTGGTTGTAATATAAGTGCCAAGATATTACAACCAGCATTACCATAACCATTACCAATTGTCAGCATTAACCACAGCGATTCTCTCACTTCCACTAGTCGTTCTTTCAGTAAACCCCAGATACTCTCCTTTACAAAACACGACAACATGTGTCCTATTCATTTGCTATTCATTGCTACAGAGTACAACTTATCTAGTTTTCTCTGGACGTTGATTCTGCCAGCAAAACAATGTCATCAGCAAAATCAACAACAACAACAACAACAAAACACAAACAAACAAACAAACAAACAAATAAACAAACAAACAAAACCCGCATAAATGTTTCTTTGAAGATTAAAAGTTATTCTATGCCGTATTTCCCAAGTATTTCCAAGTCTAACTTATGAATGAACAGAGAAAATAATTATGGGCTACAGATGTGTCCTTGTTTGATCCACTTGACATACATTTATTGTACCTGATCCTATTGTTTTGCTTTTACCACACAGTATATATACTAGAGAATTTAGCTTTTATTTCACTTTTTTAACAAAATAGAACATAGCGGTTTTTTTTAGAAACTGAATCAAAAACCTTTTCAAAGTCTACAAAGGTAACATCTAATTTTTGCTAATTTACAAGTTGTTTCTGAACAGAAGAAAGTATGATAATTACATGATCGACTGGAAAATCCTCTTTTAAACCACACCTGATGTTCTCCATTTATGTTGTTCTGACTCACCTATTCATGCTTTCTACTATCATTATACAGTTGTAAATTTTTACTACAAATATTACATAATGACATACCTCCAC
>JADBJO010011579.1:29574-34574 GCA_016801955.1 Conus betulinus | reverse complement strand
GACTGATCCACCTTCTTGCCCAAAGTTCTTTTCAAGATCTGAATAAGTCTCATGGTCCTGCCATACAAACATTCGAAGGGAAGAAAACCTTGTGAAGTCCTGCAAAAATATCACAGTAGACAGAACATCGCTACATTTGTGCCACTGCTTCGGCAATTTACTGCACTACTTCTTCTGTATTCATTTCAATGTCCCCTTGACTTTTTTCAACCAGTTGCACACTAGATAATAGACAGACTTGACATGATGAACATTGAGTGGCTCTATCGTCTCTTTCATGCAGTTTGTCACAAATTAGGTACCCAAATCATTTAGTGTCTCTTCAGGGATTCCTTGTCTGATGAACATGTCTGCGAGCGCCTCAGCTACAGTCTCCGCATCAATCTTCAATAGACGAACAGCTTCGGGATACCTCAAGGCTTAATCCACAACACTGCTGAATACCTGCATAACAACCATGAGATGAAGAGGACTAATACGATCAATTGCCATTCGTTCGCAAGGCAAATCTACAAGAAACACCCGTTGTGTAAGTGCCTCGTGAACTTTCTCTCCAGGCAATGTCTTCTGACCTACATCACAAGATTTGTTGAATCGTGTAACGTCCTTGAAGTTCTGAGCTGTCTCTAGTTTTGTGTCCTAGCTACCATCGCTGTCAAAGGGAGAGGGGAACTAGAGACAGTTCGGACTCTAGTTTTTTGTCCTAGCTACCATCGCTGTCAAAGGGGAGAGGGGAACTAGAGACAGTTCGGACTCTAGTTTTTTTGTCCTAGCTACCATCGCTGTCAAAGGGAGAGGGAACTAGAGAGACAGTTCAGGACTTCAAGGCTTGGGACAACTGTTTCAAATGAGGGATAAAAACGTAAGGTGCTCCCCAGACCTGCGCAAACGACAGCAGCGCTAGTCCGACTAAGACCCATCTGGAATGACAGAAACATCACAATCGGTTTGAAGACCAGACTGATGCGCTCTCTGGTTATTGTCATAGTTCTCCATGGCTTTGAGACGTGGACTCTGACAGCTGAACTTGAGAGAGAAGGATTCAGGCATTAAAGATGAGATGCTTCTGCAAGATCATAGGCATCTCATACAAAGACCACAATATCAGCTTGGAGGTCCAGATCAGAGTAAGGCAAGTCATTAGAGCATACGAAGACCTGTTGACCGCAGATAAAAGAAGGAAAATGAGATGGTATGGTTATGTATGAAGACCAACAGCACTTTCCGAAACCATTACAAGGAACCGTGCAATGAGGCAGAAAGAGAGGAAAAAGAGAAAGAGATGGGAGGACAACATCACTGAATGGACTGGCCGCACGCCTAAGAGTGTCTGAGAACTGGGAGGAGTGGAGGACACTGGCTGCAAATTATGCGCCTCAACCATCTTCAAGACTCCGGGATAGGTGACAGGTGATAGGAGATAGGTATTGTCCTTTTGAAGACCTAGCCAGTAGGAAGCCACCTAATCTTTTGTTTCAGTTTTCTGTGTGCCTATCAGACCTACT
The DNA here is from genome assembly GCA_016801955.1 of Conus betulinus. Lineage (NCBI taxonomy): Eukaryota > Metazoa > Mollusca > Gastropoda > Neogastropoda > Conidae > Conus > Conus betulinus. The sequence goes on along the minus strand of JADBJO010011579.1, from coordinate 33,069 downwards.
ATAATAAAGGTGTGTGCTAGCTCCATGACAGAACGATGTAGTGTGGACGATACCGGCACCTGCCACAGGGGGTTACCTTGGTTAACATGTACGTTCTTGAAGATCCCGAAACGAACACCTCTATGTTTCTTCGGAATGGCTTATTTATCAAGAATGTGGTTGGCTTTCTGCAGTTTGATCTGTCTCTCTTAACCACCGATGGCCGCCTTGGGTTTGTCATTCACATTTAGTGGCATAGTCTCCTTAGTCCCCAAGTCGCACTCGTTCTTAAAGAATTTCTACTGAGGTAGTCTGCGGGTATGACTCTGACATTGAACGAATACTTTTGAAGCCTCAGAGCCCATCCTATCAGTCGACTACTGGCGATCTTTGCCCGATCCAAGTGCTGTAGTGGCTGGTGATCGGTTTTCGGAGTGAAAATCGCCCCACACAAGTATGGATGAACTTTTCGACACCCCAGATGATGCCAGGCACTCTTTCTCAATCACTGAGTAGTCCAGCTCAGCTCCCTTCAGTTTTCTGCTTGCGTAAGTAACCAGCTGGAGCCCATATCACTGGTCCTGCAAGAGGACTGCTCCCAATCCCTTGTCGCAAGCATCAGTCCTCAGTACATACGACAAATCCATCCTCAGCAGGCAGACAATGGGATGGTGCAAAGCTGGGCCTTCAGGGTTTGGAAAGCTGCTTCACATGATTTGGTCCAGTCAATCTTGTTTATCTTCTGGCCTTTGGTCAGTTCAGTCAGTGGCAAGGCAATCAGCGAGAAATTCGGCACATAGAGCCGATAAAACCCAGTCAGCCCCAGAAATGCACGAAGTTCCCTTTTGGTGGTAGGCTGAGGGGCATCTCGGATCTTCTGGACTTTCTCTAGGACAGGCCACATCTTGCCATTCCCAAGTCAATGGCCTATGAACTCCAAACTCCTTGAAACCCAGGAAACACTTGGAAAGGCTTGCTGCCAGCTGGACCTCCCTGAGCCTTTCAAACAGACTTCAAAGAGCTTTGAAGTGTGCTGTGCAGTCCTTTGATGCAATAATCACATCGTCCATTAAGTTTTGTATTTCTTGTCTTCCTAGGGGCTGCAGAAGCTCCCTAATAAGACGGCTAAATATGACTCCCGATGTTTTCAATCCAAAAGGTATGACCCACCATTGAAATTATCCTTCAGGGGTCGTAAAGGCTGTTTTGGGACGATCTTCTGCTTTCAAGCAGACCTTCCAGTACCCTGTGGCAAGGTCAAGTTTACTGAGGTATCTTGCGTTTCCAATCATGGCAAACAAGAAGCCAGTATCCGGCATCGGCTCTGCTTCAAAGACAACACTCTTGTTCAACTTTCGAAAATCAATGCAGAACCGAATTTTGTTTTCCCTTTTCCTGATGAGTATGGCGAAGCAGCTCTTTCAATGACACCAATTTTCAACATACTTTCAATTTCTTTCTTGATGATTTCCCTTATAGCACATGGCAGTGGGTACTGCTGAGTGCGTGTGGGTTTGTCATGTTTGTCATCTTCATGACCACTTCACAGTCTCTATTTAGTATTAGTACTCTTCTTGAAGTTCTGACTAACACAGGGGTAAGGCTCATGACAAATTGTTACTACTATGTATAACTAGTACTGGTACTTTGTTAAATTTAATTAATTGATAATTTATTTATTTATCTTTTTAATTAGCATCTTTACTATTTATTAATACTACTATTTTTTCTTTATGTCAGAATCTTATATAATATCTGGGCTCAACAATTGTTACTGATGTTATTGTTACTGCTCTAATCATGAAAAACACCAGGTCTAATTTGTGATATGAGTTCCCTCTTTCTTCCCTAATTGAAGGACGGGGGCAACTCTATGTCTTACCTACTGTCTCTATAAGAAATCTATGAATCTGTGTGCACGCTGAGTACGGTCTGGAGGGCTTTAGGGGCTCTCATCCAATACATACATTCTGGAGTGTGTCTAACACATTTCTGAAATAGTGGATGGGGGTTCCGTAAGCTGTCTGGACCGTGCCCTCGGTGAAAGCGCAATCAAAAATGGCAAACAGTATACATGTACCAAGAAAATAAGTCTTAATGTGGGAGGAGCAAATGGGAATGTAAGAAGGTTGGAAAGTGATTTGCTGAATACAATACTGTGGAGTATTAAATGAAAAGACGACGACTGAAACTGAAAGAGCAAAACTCCATATGCAATCATATGTTTGCACCATCCATATACAGTATATTAAGGATGTAGATGTTTTCTCTGGAAAAAGCACAAGGACGCGTTCCCTTACATCCAGTTTCCTCTGGGTTGCTTTCTGGTCGGAGACGTTCTTATGCCTGGTTGATGCTTCCTCCAGACTCCTTTGAACGATCTCACAGTTTCTTGGATCTCCTGCTCTGTAGATCAACCACATACTTAGAAGTTGTCATGATCTCCTCATATTCCAAGTCTTTTGTCCACAGCTGCCTCAGGACCTGGAAAGGCCCCCTGACCGTTCGCCCAAAGAGAAGCTCGAATGGGGAGAACCCTGTTGACTCTTGGGGAACCTCTCTGTAGGCAAAGAGGATGGCTGGAATGTACCTATCCAGACCTTTGGCTTTTCTAGGCAGAGCTTCCTGAGCAATTGATTTCAGTGTAGAATTGAACTTTTCTGCCAGTCCATTACACTTTGGGTGTTAGAGCGTCGTAGTCATGCCACGAACAGACAGAAGATGCTGGACCTCCTCCATGACACTACCCACTGGGTCCCTTGATCTGACAACACTTAACAGGAATCCCTAGCCTCGACCACATCTCAAATAAAGCCTCTGCAGCAGTCTTTGTCTCAATGTTCTTCAGGGGAGTGGCCTCGGGATATTGTGTCGCATAATTGACCATGGCAAGTATAAAGCGGTAGCCCCTGTCAGATGGTGGAGAGATGGGGCCAAGAGCAACAGCAATTCGCTGAAAGGGTTCATCTGTAATGGGCATCCTTTCCAGTGGAACGCTGCATGCAGTCTGCTTAGTTGTGGCTCTTTGACAGACATCACAGGAAGCACAAACATCTTCAAATGTCAGAACACATGCTCGGCGACTAGAATGACTTCCATGTCCTCTCCCTAGTTTTCTTAGCACCCGAGTGCCCACACATGGCTGTATCATGCATGAGCAACGCGTAGAACTACATTGCAGAGAGGTTTGGGCATTACCAGCTGACTATATGACCCTGTGGGTTCAGAGTTAACTCGTTAAATTATCCCCTTCTTCTTCTCAATGTACTTTGTACCATCCTTGACTTAAACCTTTCACCTGATGTGATGTTCTCAGAGACCTTCTTCAAGGTTGAATCCGACTGCTGCTTGCGACCTACTTCAGCCGGGCCCACATCCCCAATCAACAGCCTTGGTGCTGGCAGTGGGAACTCTCTTATTCCCTTCATCCAGGCTTGAGCACAGGTTTCAACTGCTGCAATGTCGGTCTCAACAGCATCTGTCTCAGTGCCATACACAGGCACAGCATGTTTCTGC
>JADBJO010011579.1:19574-24574 GCA_016801955.1 Conus betulinus | reverse complement strand
GCCAGTGGTGATTCTGAGGGATCCTGTGAGAGGTGTCACCAGTGGTGATTCTGAGGGATCCTGTGAGAGGCGTCACCAGTGGTGATTCTGAGGGATCTTGTGGGAGGTAATTCTGTGACTGCTTTCTATTGTCAAACACTTTTGACACTTCCTGAACGGAATTTACATAATCAACTGACACCATTCTGTCATCAGCTATGCAAACAAGAAATGTACAACCTTCTTTACTTTAAATGTGGTTAGTGACTAGAAATAAACTGTACATGCTATGTTTAAATAACGGTTGCCAGGCCAACCAAATGAAGCGGTAACAAAATTAACAAGTCAACGAAATGATAAAACATAAATATGTAAACAAATAAATGACCACATATATAAACACGTGCATAGATAGATAGATAGATAGATAGATAGATAGATAGATAGATAGATAGATAGATAGATAGATAGATAGATAAATAGAAAAAATAAACAAATAAATGAATAAAGCTAACGTTTTTTCTAACCCTTTCCTTCCTGGCAGCAGTAAATGAGTGCCTGATTGTGTTCGAGAAAGTTTAGCGAAAGTTCACTGCCCCTGCGGCCAGTGAAACTGTATCCGTCACCTCTACCCTTACAGCCCAGAGATCATTTCATGATAGCTTTGTTTCCCGTGCTTACAGTGAAACCTACCAAAAACAGCATTCGAAGACACAGATTTGGCCAAAATGGAATGTCTGCTCATTGATGTAATTCAGTCTTCGATGGAGGCTCTGGGATCATTTTTTTTCTGTTCACACTCTGGAATAATAGGGATATTCTGACGACAACAGTCTGTTATTCCTGTGCAATGCACTTCATCTCCCCAACATGCTGCTGCTGCAGTTCATGATCTTCATGATACATCTACACGTGCACCCAAGGATATGCAGGGTCATGAGTACAGGTCAGTAACACAGTTTCACTTAGGGAATTTTTGGCAAGCAGATTGGAGTCTGGGTTGTCAAAACTTGTTCTGTAGATGTAAATATATTTCAAACACAGCGCAACACAAACCCGACAAGAAACATATCAAATATTAACAGAAGGCCGTGTCAGTTGGCAGACAGACAAACTGTCACACACACACACACACACACACACACACACACACACACACACACACACACACGCACGCACGCACGCACGCACGCACGCACGCACGCACGCACGCACGCACGCACGCACGCACACACACACACACACACACGCACGCACGCATGGGGTCAGGACTGTCATACCTTTTACATCTTTACATCTCGTTAGTCCGATCGAAATTGACATATGGGCAGGAAGTGTATTTTTTAAAGAGATTGCAAAGCTTGGATAGTAAGGCCATGAAATTAGCTCTGGGAGTTCCAGTTCATACAAACACTACTAAAATGTTATAAAGAAACAAACAAATATATTACCACTAAATGAGAAGCGAATATTGGATGTGTCCAAATATATTGTCAGAAGTCTTTCTGTTGAAAATTCAGTTACTGAAGAAATACTGATGGATTCCAGTAAAGATTTTCCTAAGAGTTCGAAAAAACATATCATATACATCCAACCAATTAGAAATTACACATCTGACTTTATGTCACATTGTAATATTGATATTACTGCTGTATCAAAATTTCCTGCGGTACCTTCAATGCCTCCTTGGGAGCACCTAAATGCTTCTTTTGATTATAAATACACTATGTTAAAGAAAAGTGATAATGTAAATATCTTAACAACTGAAGTTCGGGAACATTTAGAAAACAGCTATCCAAATCATTTAAAAGTGTTTACAGATGGGTCGGTAATGGAATCCTCTGGTGGTTCTGGCTTTATAATACCAACTTTAAATGTCAGGAAATCATATCATTTAGGAAAGGGGTTTTCAATTTATACCTCAGAATTATATGCAATACTGAAGGCTTTGATGTACATATATGATACACCAATTGCTTTATATAAAATCCTACTGTGTGTTGATTCCAAATCTGTTTTACAAATCACTAGAGCGTTGGGACTGCAAAGCTAGAAAAATTTGCTTTTTGAAATAAAAGCATGTATTGCATTGTTTCATAACTCTGGGTATAAGAATTGATTTTTGTTGGGTCCCATCTCACTGTGGTATAAAGTGGAATGAAATAGCAGACAGTCTTGCAAAAGAAGGAGCAAATAGAAATGCTGAAAATGTAACCAAAAATCCTTTAGATTTGTCCTCTTGTGAATTAATCCAAATTATGGAAAAGTACACACATAAGCAGAATTTTAATAAAAAGAAGTGGCTACTTTTACCATCGTGCCCTAGGCAAATTCATAAATTAAGGCTGAATACCTGGAACACTAAATATTCTCATGGGGTATTACTGTGTCTGCGGAGAAAACATTTCCGTACGTCATCTTTTGTTTGAATGCTCAGTGTTGACCCCGCTCTATCAGGAGGAAGGTATTGAGATGAATAACTTTGATAATGTCAATGTACTGCTGTCTTATATGGTTCATGTGTTGCTGAAATTGCCATGGTTATTTCGCAGTCACAGGTTGCAAAATTTTTATAACGATCGCAACTTTGTGTACCATTAGGGTATTTCACTTATGTAAATATGCATATATCAGATGTGGGTTTGAAAGAACTAGATAAGTTGAGTGAGTGTAAAAGGTGTGTTTTTTTTTTTTTTTTTTTTTTTTTTTTTTTTTTTAACAAGTGTCTAATATCATCTGGTGCGCACGCACGCACGCACTCAATCATACAATTACATTTATTACCAGTGATAAGCATATTACCATCTTCACATAAGCGATTGTATCTTTCAGTACTGGTGTTATTTTTTTTATTTATTTATTTATTTATTTTAAATCTTTTTCTCCGTAGGGAGTTCTGGAGCACAGCCTCTATATATGAAAAGTTCGACGACATACATATCAGAAAGAACATCTATTTAGGTTTCTCTTTGAAACTGACGTTCAAACCACACACCACGCACACACAACGCACGACGCACGCACGCACGCACGCAAGCACACCACGCACGCCCCGCACAACACCACACACCACTCACACACACAACACACACCCACACACACACACACACACACACACACATACACGCACACACGCATACACACACGATGCGCAAACACACACACACACAACACACACCACACACACACACACACACACACACACACACCACACACACACGCACGCACGCACACACACACACACACACACACACACACCCGACACACCCAACGCACACACAACACATACACACACATATCATGCCACACAACACGATCACACAGCACACACACACACACACACACACAACACACACACAACACCACACAAACAAGCACGCCACACGATACACACAAACACACACACAAACACACACAACACACACACCACACACACACACACAACACCACACAAGTCGCACGCACACAACACGCGCGCGCGGCCGCGCGCGCGGCACACACACAACACACCCCCAACACACACACACACAACACACATTACATAAATACAAACACACACACACCACACACACACACCACACACACACACACACACGGACACACCACAACACACCACACAAACGAACGCACGCACTCCACACGGAATGCACGCACGCACGCACACACACTCCGCACGCACCCCCCTGTACCCCCCCACAAACACAACACACACAATTACATCAGATGGGTACTACATTACCTCACTTGGTGATAACTTAAATCGCCCTCTGCGTTAGATGGGCGCTGGACCTGGTGACACCTTATGCCGGGCGTCATGCTTCTGCTGCTATGGACAACTGGACTCCATACCCTTCCCCCGTTTCGCTCCGCAACCCACCCCCCCATCCCGCTGCTCAGGCCCATTCTCCTTTGCCAAGACATTGGCGGTGCTCTGTTATACATGCAGCTTTTGTGAGCTACAAAAGGACAGTCTTGACCATGTGTCTTGGATGTGGCGTAGACCAGCGTTGTGATACATGTTCAGCATTAATCAGTGGAGAGTGTGCCAATGCCTGAGCATAAAACAGGGCCACCCAATGGTTCTCTGCGATTCATACAACTTCCCAGTGATTCTATTTCTCTCCCATTCTTTTTGGGGACACCCCTGTAGTAGCGTTTAACCTCTCTGGCCTGCCGTGTCTCTCACTCGGTTCTTTCGTCCGGTTAACTTGCCAACATCTTTTTCCCCCCTGGCCTAGTCCCCACTTCTCCATTTGGATGGTTTTTTGCCCGCGCTTCTCACTTACTTCTTTGGGGGACAAAAAGAAAGGAGGGGGGGAAGGGGAGGAATAAGGGGGAAAAGGGGTGGGGGGGGGGGTGGGGGGTGGGGGGAGAAGGAAAGGAAGGAGGGGGAAGGGGGAAGGGGAGGGGGGGGGGGGGGGGGGGGGGGGGAGGGGGAAAGGGAGGGGGATAGGAGGACTAGCAGGGGAAGGGGGGAAAGAAAAAAAGGGGGAGGAAGAAAGAGGGGAGGGGGGGAAAAAAGGGAAAAAGGGTGCTAGGGGGGAATGCGGAGCGAGGAAATGGTAGTAAGTGTGTAGTGGTGGTTGGAGAGAGAGGAGGGGGAAAAGGGAAGAGAATGGGTGGTGGTGGATGGGAAGGGGAAGGAAGGGGGTGGAGAAAGGAGGATGGTGGAAAAAAAGGGGGGGGAGAGTGGTGAGGGGTGAGTGGCGGATAGGGGGGGGAATGGTAAGATGAGGGTGAAGGAGTGAGGGAAGTGATGGAAAGGATGTGTGGATGGAAGTGGGGTGGGGGGAAGGGGAGTCAGGGGGGTGGAGGAGGGACAGAGGGGAAGGGCGGGAAAACGGTGGGGGGGGGAGGGGGGGGGAGGGGGGGAGAGGAGGGGAGGAAGGAAAAGAGGGAGGGGAGGGGAAGTAGGGGTAGGGCGGGGGAGAAAAGAAAGGGGAAAAGGGAGGAAAAACATAGGAAGGAGAAGGGGGTTATTCAGGTTTTTTATAGGTGCATTTGATTATTCTTGTTTCTTG
>JADBJO010011579.1:0-19222 GCA_016801955.1 Conus betulinus | reverse complement strand
GTCTCTCTTCTGTCTCTCCTCTCTCTTCTTCCATTTCCAACACCGTGGTGAATGCTGCCCCATGTAATAAACCTGTCTGGGACGACATTTACGCGTCCGTTTGATGAATTTCTGGTTAATAAATATTGCCTTGTAGCGTTTAAGAATCCAATGCGTGACCTTATTCTGGATCATCATCATCCGCGCAGCAGCATCAGCTCATCATCATCATCATCATCAATCACATCACCACCAACAACAAACAACACATCATTCGTAGTGATATTATTATCGTCATTTATTATTGCATTTTTCATGCCTTTTCTTTGTATTCATCCGATAACAGACAAATATGCCAAAATCACTTACATCTGTATCGCATTAGTATCAAAGAACTTTACTTTGCCTTCCTGTTTTGTGTTTCTTTTTTTTCCGATTCCCCCCCGTAACATATAAAGTAAGCGTGTCAGAGTCTTTTCGGCACAATGAAATTTTAGAGAGTGAAAAAGACAAAAGCGGTTTCATACAGAGATTAAGTACATCTGAAAGAGACAGAGACAGACAGACAGACAGAGGAACAGTATCATTCTAAATACGTTCTGCTTTTATCATTAATTCATGTTTTCTTCGTCCCTTAAACTCATATCCTAAGCCTCCTGTCGTTCTTTCAGTTTGCTGGGTAGAAAAGGACTGAATAACCCACTTTTTTTGCATCGAACGCCTCGAAGAAGACATTTGTTGACCTATTTATTCATATATTTATTTACCTATAATCTATGCCGTTATCTTTGTGTCAGTCCTCTCTGTCTCCCGGCTAAATCATGTTCAGAGCTGTAGTAGGTGGTGGTGGGTGGGCAGTCTCTCTGTATATGTTTAGAGCTGTAGCTGTGGTGGTGGGTGGGCAGTCCTCTGTATTATGTTCAGAGCTGTAGCTGTGGTGTGGGTGGGCAGTCTCTCTGTATTATGTTTGAGCTGTAGCTGTGGTGCTGGGTGGGCAGTCTCTCTGCATCAAGTTCATAGCTGTACTGTGGTGGTGGGTGGGCCAGTCTCTCTGTATTATGTTTAGAGCTGTAGCTGTGGTGTGGGTGGGACAGTCTCTCAGTATCATGTTCATAGCTTTGTAGCTGTGGTGTGGGTGGGCAGTCTGTCTCCCTGTGCTGTCTTCAGAGCTGTAGCTGTGGACGGGAAGTCTCTCTCTCTACTCCTGTGCTGTGTTTCAGAGCTGTAGCTGTGGTGTGTGCATGGGCAGTCTCTCTGTGCTGTGTTCAGAGCTGTAGCTGTGGTGTGGATGGGCAGTCTCTCTGTGCTGTGTGTCAGAGCTGTGTAGCTGTGGTGTGGATGGGCAGTCTCTCTGGGTTTGGGGCTTTGTTCAGAGCTGTAGCTGTGGTGTGGATGGGCAGTCCTCTCTGTTGCTGTGTTCAGAGCTGTAGCGGTGGTGTGGATGGGCAGTCTCTCTGTGCTGTGTTCAGAGCTGTAGCTGTGGTGTGGATGGGGCGTCTCTTTGTGCTGTGTTCAGAGCCGTACTGTGGTGTGAATGGGCCAGTCTCTCTGTGTTGTGTTCAGACTGTAAGCTGCGGTTTGTGGATGGGAAGGTCTCTCTCTGTGCTGTGTTCAGAGCTGTAGCTGAGGATGTGGATGGAAGTCTCTCTCTGTGCTGTGTTCAGAGCTGTAGCTGTGGGTGGGTTATGGGCAGTCTCTCTGTGCTGTGTTCAGAGCGTTAGCTGTGGTGTGGATGGGCAGTATCTCTTGTGCTGTGTTCAGAGCTGATAGCTGTGGTTCTGGATGGGCAGGATCCTCTTCTCTGTGCTGTGTGCAGGATCTGTAGCTTGTGGTGTGGATGGGCAGTCTCTCTGTGCTGTTGTCAGAAGCGGTAGCTGTGGTAGTGGATGGGCAGGTCCTCGTTTGTGCTGTGTTCAGAGCTGTAAGCTCTGGCGCGCCGTGAATGGGCAGTCCTCTCTGTGTTGTGTTCAGAGCTGTAGCGCGGCGGTGTGAATGGGCATCTCTCTGTGCTGTGTTCAGAGCTGTAGCTGCGGTGTGTAGATGGGAAGTTGTCTCTGTGGCTGTGTTCAGAGCTGTAGCTGAGGTGTGGATGGGAAGTCTCTCTGTGCTGGTGTTCAGAGCTGAGCTGTGGTGTGGGATGGGCAGTCTCTCTGTGCTGTGTCAGAGCTGTAGCTGTGGATGTGGATGGGCAGTCTCTTTGTGCTGTGTTCAGAGCTGTAGCTGTGGTGGGATGGGCAGTCTCTCTGTGCTGTGTTCAGAGCTGTAGCTGTGGTGTGGGATGGGCAGTCTCTCTGTGCTGTGTTCAAGCTGTAGCTGTGGTGTGGATGGGCAGGCTCTCTCTGTGCAGTGTTCAGAGCTGTAGCTGAGGTGTGGATGGGAAGTCTCTCTGTGCTGGTGTTTAGAGCTGCTAGCTTGTGGTGTGGATGTCAGTTTCAGGTGGACGGGGAGGAGAACCGGGTGCAAGCTTTGGAAAGACGCAGCTGGCTCTTCGATGGTCCTGATGGTGAGACAGTCAGCGTTTGTGTGTCTGTGTGTGTGTATGCGCGCGCGCGCCGCCGCGAGGCGTGTGTGGTGTCTGTGTGTAGTGTGTGTCTATGTGTGTGTGTGTGTGTGTGTGTGTGTGGTGTGTGTGTGTTGTGTGTGAGTGAGTGAGTGTGTGTGTGTGTGTGTGTGTGTTTGTGTGTGTGTGTGTGTGTGTGGTGTGTGTGGTGGGTATGTGGCCAATGATCAGTAGTGAGGGGGGTGTGCGCGCACTCGTGTGTGTGTATGTGAAGAAAAACAGGCAATAAGGGGATAACACAACCTCGAAGTGTAGTGAGTGGCGCACTCATGGTTGTGTGTGTGTGTGTGTGTGTGATGTGTGTGTGGTGTGTGTGTGTGGTGTGTGCGCGTGCGTGCGTGCGCTGTTGTGTGTGCTGTGTGTTTGTGGTGCTCGTGTGAGTGCGCGCGCGCGCTCGTGTACGCGTTTTTGCCTGTGTGAGTGAGTGTATAATATCTATGGTTTCGCATGAGTACTTACGTACTGTGTTGGTGTGCGCTTTATGAGAAAGACCCTCGAGAGTTTGGGTGTGTGTGTGTGTGTGTGTGTGTGTGTGTGGTGTGTGTGTGTGTGGTGTGTACATACATGTGCATGTGCCGTGTGTGTGGTGGGTGTGTGTGGTGTGTGTGTGTGTTTGTGGTGTGTGTGTTGTGTGCTTGCTTGCTTGCTTGGGTGGTCCGCCCATTTTGGGTTTGGTGTACTTTATATGTCCACTGTCAAAACTGTTTATCCGTCCGTGATATTTTGAATAAATTGAAACAAAAAATTGGACTTGTTTTTTCTTTCAGTATTCGAAAAGCCGTGCACGTTTATCTTTTTGTTTTTTCGTTCTTTCATTAGCTGTAGTGTTTTTTGTTGTTGTTTTTTGTTCGTTCGTTAATCTCTTTTCTACTCTCAGATGGACACGTTTGAAACTGTATTCAATTTTAGGCGAAACCTCGTGTGAGGTCTCAATCTGAGCTCTGGTTATTAATCCTGCCAGATTTTCAAACCTTTTGCCCTGCCCTGTTTGTATATCTGGTATTTATTTAGGGCAAAACAAGTGAATGTCCCCCCCCCCCCCCCACCCCCCCCCCGCCAACCAATGGTTTGGTTGTACATAAGATTTGCCAACTGTTTCATAAAAAGACCTGGACGGTTATGTGATTGAGTTGTGATTCACCGGGCTATAAACAACGTACTTTGAGTAACAAGTTTACGGTTGAAACACAATGGAACTGTTTGAAAGTCCGTCTGTGTGTGGTTGTGTGTGGTGTGTGGTGGTTGTGGTGTGTGTGTGTGTTGTGATGTGTGTGTGTGGCGTGCGCGCGCAGTGCGTTAGTGCGTGCGTTGGTGCGTGCGTGCGTAAGTGTGTGCGTAAGTGTGCGTGCCTGTGCGTGCGTGTGTGTTGTGTGTGTGTGTGATGTGAGAGAGAGAAGAGAAGGAGAGAGAGAGATGAGGAGAGAGAGGAGAGAGGAAGGAGAAGGAGAGGAGGAGAGAGAGAAGCAAACAGAGCGTGGAAATCGTCGTTGGGTATTTTGGACAACAACGTTGGTAGACTGTTTTGAATATTCCTGACGGTATGAACTTGTGTGGTTTTGTGTAGTGAGGTGCCGAGCCCTGTTTCGATAGGATGCAGGACGAGAGGGGAGAGGGAGACGAGAGAGATGAGAGAGTTTGAGGAAGGTGGAGATGGGAGAGAGGAGAGGAGAGAGAGAGAGAGAGGGAAGGAGAGAGAGAGGAAGAGAGAGAAAACATGCGTGGAAATCGTTGGTTTTGACACGAACAAGTTGGAGATAGCGAGTACTGTTTGAAATTTCCTTGACTTATGGCCTCTCTCCTACTCCTTTCCTTGACTCTCCACTCCTCTCTCTCTTCCTTCACTCTCTCCTCTCTCTCTTCTCTCTCTCTGCAATCCTGTTCAGAGCTTAATCTAGAGCGCGGTTGGTACAATCCCCCGACAAATCTGTTTCCTTCCCGCCAGTTATCGAGTCTTAACGCGGGTAGACCTCCCGCACATTTGCAGGACTGCCCGCCCCATGTTTCACTGATCGTTGCGGGCGCTCTTTTGTCGTCTGCTTGAAAAGCTGAAACTAGGACTGAGCAGGAGCGAAACGATTTCTTGTTGATATGTCATTGGCTGTTAGTGGTAAATCTCAACCAATCGGCGGTGTTCATCTCCTCCATCTCGATCACCACCGAAAGAGAAGTTGCGAGAGTTTAAGGCGCCATATTGGATTTTTTCCAAAATGAAGCGTGCACCCACCTCATATTCGACTCGTCTTTTTTTGGAGGAAAAGTAAAAAAAAAAAAGATTCTGTGCCATGCGAGGGTTGGAGACGATCATGGAAGAAACCGCGACTACATCCAAACGCTCGGAGAAGCAGCCCGAAAATTAGTGCAGTGCAGGGGAACTAAGCGGTTTCAAGACGATTGGCCTGAAGAAATGTCTGGCTGAAGACCGGTGGGATGCGATGTGAATTGTGTTTGAAACACAAGAAACAAACGTATTTACGGGTCGCCCCACGGTGGTTGTTTACTTAATCTAGATGGTCTTCGGCTTTTATTGATCAAAGGCGTGTTTGAAGTCTCAGTGTACAAGGGTGGTGGAGGAGGTATGTTACACGTGTGGGGTTGGAGGGGGGGGGGGGGGGGGGGGGCCACTGCCACCATTTTTTTTGGGCCACATGAGGGGTGGACTTGGCCCCCACCCCACCCTTTTTTTTTCAAATCCTAGAGTAAGCGCCTCTGTGTGTTGTGTGTGTGTGTGTGTGGTGTGTGTGTGTGTGTGTGTGTGAACATGCCATGAGATCGTTGGTTTTTGTTGACAACGAAGTTGGTACTTGGCTTGTACCTTCCGTTTGAACGTCGTGTTGATTTGCTTGTCCCTGGTGTGTGGTGTGTGTGTGTGTGGGTGTGTGTGGTGTGTGTGCTGTTGTGGTTTTAGAGTTCTTCGCACGGCGTGGCGCTCCCATTCCACGAAAGCTATGAGAGATCAGGACCAAACCAAGCTTTGCCAGGCCGGGGCCCTTTCCAGAGACCAGCTCTCTTCTACGTCGCCTTCGCCCAGGTAGGCCTAAACCCCCTCCCTCCTTCCTCCCACACCAAGCCCCGGTGACACAATTTGGCTTATTGCGTTTCGACCTCCTAGGTCTTCTTCAGGCAAGAAATACAACACTCAGGACAACGATATTGAAGAACGAGCAATCACGTCCGTACAGCGCCCATATTGCGCCGAATTTGATGAGATATGTGATTGCTCGTTCTTTCATTTTGCGTTTGTCCCGAGTGTTGCTCGTTTTGCCAGAAGAAGACCCAAGAGGGCGTCGTTTTTTTGTCTTGTTAGACTCGTTTGTTCATGTCTGGCGGATACAATACTTAAAAATAAACAGTTTTTCAAAATAGATTGTTTAGATTTCCGCCTGCAGTCGTCTCATTTTGCAATCAGCATATGACATACCGTATCCCCCTCCCCCCCCTCCCTCCCCCTCTAGGTTTTGACTGAGACGGCTGTGACAGGCGTGGTGGGTTGGATTGGGTCTTCCATACGGCACGCTTCCACATAAAAAAATCGGGGTCATGATGGGCGTTGTGTCCAGTCCCTGTGGCCCGCTTTTTGCCGATTCAGGATTTATGACTTCTGTCTGTCTCCCTCATTCCCTCCCGGACGGCGGGTCTCGGAGGCGAGGGGCTTGGTTCAGCGTGAAGCGTGTTGCTGCTATCAGGACTGTACGTGCAGCACGGGACGACCGGAAGGTGGCAATGCCTGGGATGACTAAGAACTCGGGGTGTCTCGAGGAATGAGGGAAAACTAGAACGGGTGTTCAAAAAAAGACGACACTATTTCTTTTTGTTTGTCTGTTTGACTGGGTTTGGTTTTGTTTGTGGTTTGCGTTTTTTTCGTTCTCCATGTTTTTTTTTTTTTTTTTTTTTTTTTTTTTTTTTTTTTTTTTTTTTACCGCGCCTCCATCCCAACAACCATAACCTTTTGCTCTCTGAAGTCAAATATTATACTAAATCGGCCTCCTGTGGCGAAGTGATTGTTTGTCGCGGATTACCGAGCCGGGAAGGTCGTGGTTTTCGATTTGCATTGAGCCATGTATTCTGTCTGTTGTTGTGTGTGTGGTGTTGTGTGGTGTGTGATGGTGTGTGTGTGTGTGTGTTTGTGGGTGTGGTTTTTCCCATGGCCCGCTCTTACAAAAAGTGGAGTTTGCTCGGGACAAGGGTTGAAAGAGCAGACTATTTAGGTAGCTTGCGAGTTTCGTCTGTTGAAAGGAAACGCGTCTTTGAGAGTATCCGCTTAAATGTCCTGACCAACACTGCAGATATCTGTATTCCGGTGACCTGCTTGACGCCGGGTATTTTTATGAAAGTAAGCGTAGGGTACCAGCCCTGACGGCGGAGTAACTGATTGAAACTGGAAATTTATAACCTCTTCATTCCCTCAAACGGCCTTAAAAAGACGGTCTGTTTGCGAGGTCTGTCTCTTCTTTCTGTGTTACAGACAGTCAGTAGGAAGGAAGCAGGGGGAAAGAGTGTTGTTCTGTGACAAAGGCGTAAATAAACGAGAAGGCATGGGTTCCAACTCGGCCTTCTTAAGTGATTTTTTTCTTTTAAAATAAACAAAACTAGGAAGGGGTTCGCGAGGGGAGTGGGGGGTGGGGGGATCAGTGTGAATGTGGCGAGCTGAAAGTAGGTTTGCAAGATAAATCTTCAAAAGGGACACCTCGACAGCAGGGAATATGTGTGTGGAGGACTAACGACAGTAAGCCTCACCAGCACTTTCTCCTTCAAGTTAGAAAGACGTGATGGGTTGACGGAACGGAGGAGGGAGAGGGAGGTGCCGTGTGCTTTTGCGGGGGTCAGAGGTCCACTTCAATTTGATAAAAGGTATAAAAGGCAAGGAAGTGCTTTAAAAGGGAGGTAAGTTTTGATTTGTGACAAAATTGTGTGAGACAGGAGTTGTACTCCTTTGCGGACACTGTCTTTTTTTTTTTGCCCCACTGGCTGCGCGACGAGTTTTCTTTCTTCACGCTGAAATTGATACACGAGCTGCGGATTGTGTTCCCTATTAGTTTTTTTTTATAATGTTAAAACCCGGTGGTAACCGCGCACTGCCGCTAGATAACGGGTTTTAGCCTTTACAGACAGAACAAAGAAAAGAAAAAGAAATCAAGCTTAACTGCAACGAGTGTTGCTCTCTGCTTATTTGCCAGTTTCAAATCATCATCTAATATATATATATATATACATATTCCGAGCCAACGTTTCATTCTGATAGTATGCTTAACCAGACTTTTCTGTTCAATTGACCAACAAATGTCTGAATAGGGTACCCTTTTTGCTGTTATACAATTATATTAAAAAAAAAAAGAAACCAATAACAAGAAGCAGCAGAGACTTCACTTGAGCGACAACATCGTCAGGCATTTCCCCTCCCGTTGCTCCTAAACCATATTGTGAGCTGCTTGAACCTTTCCCGTCCGTATTCCATGCTTAGAGGATCACGCACGCTGGGCATCCTGAACGAGAAGTGATGCCCTTTTACATCCCCATGTGTGCTCCCTCACGCGGTCACCCCGACAGCAAAACAAAAAATCTGCTTCTTGGCATGAAGACCGCAGATCTAATTGGCAATGACAGCCCAGATCACCCGCGCGCCGGGCGCACACACGGCACACACCCACCCACCTGCGCACGCGGTGGGGGCGACGCCTGCTCGCTTCTCTCCCTGCGTGCAACTCGCGCACGCAGAGAGAGAGAGAGAAGGGTAGGGAGAAAGGGAGAGGCATGTAGTGGAATTATGGAAGGACTAAAGGATTGTATTGATCCTTGTGCTTGATTCTGATAACCACGAAAATTAGAAATATTGCCGTCCGCAAAACCCGCTAGCCGTCCTTAAGACTATCAGTTCCTCGTCAATTTATTTTCATAAACTGCCCTTGCCCTTTGGAATGGATATATTTTTTCACGTGGTGTGTTGTGGTGTGGTGTGGGTGTGTGTGTGGTGTTTGTGTGTGAGTGATAATGCTATTGAAGCGGAGCGCGCCCGCTCCCTCGCGCTTGCTGTTTATAATATCCGAGGGTTTGGACAGATTTTTTTAAGTTTTTGTTTTTTCCTTCGGTTGATGAGAAAAATCATCCAAGGTTTTACTTTCTTATTATGGCTTCATGGGCCCATTGTGTCTTATTTTATATTAAACTTCAAAGCTTTTATTGAATTCCACCCTCCCTTTTTCGAGGGGCCAGGAATGTATTAAAGAACGTAATCACCTGTTTTTGTAAAAGGGGTATTAAGTACCAAGGCAGCTCGTGCATAATTGCAAGGAACTAAGGGATCGTGTCTTCCTGTTCACAGATCAAGGGCTTTCCAATGTAAATAACCAACCACCTAGTCGTGTGGTATCAATTTTTTTGATTGCATACCTCGGTGCGAGAAAAGTGAGCGAGAGGTGTGGGGTGGTAGTCCTGCTCATCTCTACGTCAACCAAGATTTTCTCAATGCCCAACGAAGCTGGGGGTTGCGGCGGGCCCGACGACTGTAGACAGACCCAGGTGCTGGCGGGGGGCTGGCACTGCAGGCATGCAAAGCAACCACCCTACCTTTTCCGCACTTACTCGTGCCCACACACCACCTGCAACCGCAACTAAGGGGAGTTACCGAAGGTCCAGAGGACAAATGCTTTTATGTGTACCCTAGAGTCACAGTGCTGAGTCGATGGCATCAACAGATGAATCCTTTTGTGTCTTTTCAATTGCACAGGGAAGCCGTTTTCAGCTTTAACCACCCCCCCCCGCCCCCCCGCCCTTCCCTCGTTAATCATTATAAGGCGTTTGAAAACAAAGAGAAAATTTAAACAATTATCCAGACCTTCGGTTGACCCTAACATCATATCAACAAATCTTCTGTAACCGTTTATTTTTCCCCTTAACACCATAATGGAAACGTCACAGGACGGGTGATAGAGAAGCGGAGAGAGAGACAGACATTCAGACAGACAGACAGCACAGAGACAGTATACAATGTGCGCGTTTATGTTTGCCCGTGGGTGTGTTTGGGGTTGGTGGGTTGTGGGGATTAGTTAGATCTGTGTTCATGGGGGGCCCACTTGTGCTGCGTATGCCTGCAAGTGCTTGTGCTTAGCAATTTGTGGTATTTCTTCCTGAGCTGATGGTGAAGATGGGGGCAGGGTGGGTGGCTTGTGCGTTTGGTCTGGGTTTCTCGCGGGGGGTCTGCGCGGTGTGCAATGTGGGGCCGGGGGTATGGTGGGGGGGAAGGGCTGGGGGGGGTGGCGGGAGTGGGGGCAGGAGGAGCTTGTATGTGGTTTGGAGGGAAGGGGGGTGTGGGAGGCTGGGGGGTGGGGGGGTGGGGGTTGGTGGGGGTTGGAGGTCACTGGTGGGGGGGGGGGGTGGCGGACAGGGAGGTGGGGGGTGCGGGGGGCGGGGGCGGTGCGTGGACTTTTTTGTGTGTACGCAGTTGGGTTCGTGGTCGTGTGTGGTGGCGCGGCACCGCGTATGTACCCCGAAATGCGTTTACGTTGGGAGATCGAGGTAATGAAATTCGGGAGGGGGGGGGGGGGTTGGGGGGGGCGGGATTAATCGCCAAGGTTTTTATGCCATGTGGTCTGGTGGCTCTGGGTGAAGATAGGGGTGGGGGGGTTGTATGTGGGGGGGGGTGTGGGGGGGGGGGGGGGGGGGTGGGGTGTGTTATGCTGACCTTTTTGTTTTTTTTTTTTTTTTTTTTTTTTTTGTTTTTTCTTTTCAACTTGTCAGGGGTAGAAGGAACCCTAAAAAAACTCCACTCACTTGGGTCTCCGGGCTGTGTCCTGCGGACTCGGACAAGGGGGGATACTTCTTTGTAACGGTTTTAAAAAATCTTCTAGGGAGGGGCATGGGGGGGGGCGAGAACACGTTGTTTACAGTGTGTAAACATTGAGGGGGTGCGTCTTTTGACCAGCGAAGGGCTGGCTGACCAGCTTTAAAGATGAACCTTTGTGGAAAAGTTGCGGGGAACGCATGTAGGGGGATGTAGACGTTTCTACCGAAACAGATTTGGATACGAGGTATCAGGGGACAAAGGGGATATGCGATAATTTTCCTCGGCCAATAGGTTCCGGAACCCATGTGGGGGGTGTGGGGGTGAGGCCGGAGTAATGTGCGGACGCGGTGTATGTTATATGGTGGTGTTCTGTGTACAGGACGTGGAGTGGTGTTGCCGGGGGGCGAGGTGGAGAGCCTAGTAAATAGTTTAAAATCCAGACCGCCATGTCCCATGTTAGGGAGAAAAGTATAACTCGACATAGTGTGGTATCGAAGAGAATTCGCAATCGCTAGTGTAAGGTTGCAGAAAAAGGGGAGGCGTGTGGTGTATGTGGGGTGAGGGGGTGGATGATGATATGATACTCGGGCGGGCTTGGCTTGGAAATTACACTGTACCGAGGTTAGTAAGTCGTTTAAAAGTATGTGGCTTGCAGACTTGTTCGTTGGGGTTGGTTTTGGGTGTGGGTTCGTTCGTTTTGGTTCGGGGGGGTCTTTCATTATTAAGAAACGCCATGCCTACGGGGGCCGCCGACTGCGGCACGGCACTGTCAAGCGGGGTGAGAGGGTTTCTCGTCTCGCTTCTCGCGACGCAGGCTAGGCCCTGCTAGGCGGACAAAATCAGTCCCGTGCCGGCCGCGTCGCGGGCGGCCAGGACATGTTTCGCAGGGACGCCGCCATTCGCGTTGCCCGCTCGGCGCCTGGCGCGGCGCTCGCGGGAAAACAAAAAGAAATCAGCAGAAATATTTCACAAGGGCGCAACCAGAAAGCGGGGCGAAGGAACGACCGTTGCGCCATTAATAGGTAAATGTGTTCACTCAGATGACACTAGTACGATTTGTTAAAGAAAGGTTTCGCAAACTTTGGTGTACGTTGCTGTAAAAGAACGAGAATTCAGATGTTGCCTTTTGGGGTTTGGCCTTGATTGATACGTTAAATTGGCATAGTTGTCTTGTTGTATCGATAGAGTAAGTAGATTTCCGTGATGGGGGGAAAAAGAGCTGACAAAGGCCAACATACTTGAGACTTCGTATGGGGTTTTTCTCTCCGGGGTTTTGTGGGTGGTGTCAGAGCGGTCCCGCGATCTTGTTCCTTTCTTTCCAAGTGTGGATTGTGGCCCACATCTTGTGCATTGGGCCACGAGAACGTCCGCAACCCACGCGGGGGGAAGGGTTGGGGAGGGGGGTGGGGGGTGGAGTGGGGGGGCCACACAGGGTTCAGTAGGTCCGACTTCTGAGCCGAGTTCAGGAAGCCAGGACAGGAAACCCCCCCCCCCCACCCCCCCCCCCCGCCCCCCCCAGAGCGCCCCCCACCCCCCCCCCCCCCCCCCCCCCCCCGCAGTTCTTTCGTTCAGTCTTGTGCACGGTTTGGTCCGCCATTGTCATAGAGGGGGCGGAGGGTCATACCCCTTTCACTTGGTCACGAACTGCGCGACCTACGAGCCGGCGGGCCATTCGGGAATGTGTTCGCATCGGGGGGGGTGACTACCGGGTGGGGAGGGGGGAGGGGTTGGGGGGGGGGGGGGGGGGGGGAGGGCGGGGACGGCTCTTTGGTGGGGTCACGGTGGGGTGCATCTGATGGCTGCCATAAGGGGGTTTCGGGGCCCCTGGTGGCACTGAGTGTCGCGTTCGGGACCGGATCGCAGAGGGGGAGGAGGACCGCCTGTCACGTGGGTCGGATGCTAACTGGTATTTACCCCTTGTCAACTCGTGGCATTCCGACCCCTACCTCGTGGGCCCCTTTTGATCATGTGGCGGCGGTGTGTGGGTGGTATGAGGTGGTTGCCGCGTGGATGAGCGGCGAGAGCAGCGGGGGGGTGCTGGCTACCACCTCTGAAGAACGGGAAGCTTCAGACGCTTGTGTCATACTGTCAATCTGACAAAAAAAGAGGGCCTCAGACGCCTCGCTTCACTGTCTCGCCCCACAAAAGCGCAAGCAACTACTAGAGGGGAAGTTAGGTTGACAGTCCCCCAGTCCATTCTGTGGATATGGGAGTAGAAATACAGGTTTGGTGCAAGTAGGAACGAGCATCAACAAACTCCGATAGCATTGTCTCAAGAACCACATCGATCTTCGGGTGAATCAGTGTCGTTACTACGAATTCCAGCCAGGCCGCAGGAGTAATAAATCCGAGTGTGCACTGATAATCCCAGTTGCGCAATATGTAATCAGGGTTCGACAAACCATCACTGGAGATAAAGGAGAAATAGAAAGCGTGAGGAGAACGGAGCCGAATTGAAACCCAAACAATGCGGTCGACACACAAGAAGCTATCCCAAAAAACCCACTCTACAGAGCTCCCAGTGCAATACAGCGGGCCCGGCCACCCCCTCACGATGGTTGCCCCGACCCCCGTCCTCGCCGCCCCCGAGATCACAACATCAACCATACCACGACTATGACGATGACAAGACACCTCCGAGGATGTGTACATTACCCCACCCTCAAGTCTCGTTCTGCAAAACGGGTGTCGCAGCCGTCATCCACTCCCGCCGCTTCTCTGTCTTTCCCCCAACATAACCGCCGGTGACATACAACTGGGTCTGTTCGTAATTCACTTCACAACGGCCATGACATATAAGAACGCGATAAACTCGAACAAAGAACAAAACAGTGGTAAAACCCTATTCACCCACAACGAAGCCAGCGACACATGCAACAGACGGATTAGGAAAATATATTAACGGAAGAAAAGACGAGAGAAATCAATGGTAGCGTCACAGAAATCAGGGGTTATTCGACCAGGGACATCAAGTCGCAGCAGTAACAAACAGTCCGTTTCGTGAAAACAAAGTAGCCCAAAGACCGGCAAATCCGAGGGAGAGCGCGACCCACTTCCAGGTCGAAGGGGCCTGGAGGTTCGAGCCCCGATTCCAGCATCCACACCAACATATTCAAGGCGTCGTCTGCGGGACCCAACATCGGCCCTCGTTTCAACAAGTTTGCCTTGGCTAAGGCTGTGTCAGGCCACCCGACATGGGCTAGAACACCAAGGCTACATCAATTGTTGTTATGCACTATGCATAGGTATGCAGCGATTGTCTTCAGTTGTGACAAGCTCCTAGCATAACGTTACTCCGTCTCCAACATTCCCCGAAGGGTCGGAGTGTGGCTGCCCAAACACGTAATATTCTCATCCCAGACAATGCATCTGGTACCGTATCTGTTCAAGTAATTTGGAGCTGTTCGGAGATCTCCTGGAGTCGGGTCTTTACGCCAGCCAGAGTAACAAAAACAAAACAACAACCAGCAACAACACATCTCAACACGTTCTTTGTGGCTGGTGGGGTCGGCAGTTTCTACGCCTTTCGTCTACAAGTCGTGCCTTGAAAAAGGGATCGGCAATCTGTCGACGGATCCAGATTCAACTACACGCCACCTGTTAACCAGCCTTAAATGGGTGGTTGGTTGTTTAAAGCGGTCTCAGCGTTGTTTTGGTGTTATTTGGTTCACGATTAAGTTTATTGTGGTGTATTCTGGTTCACGATTAAGTTTAGTTTAGCTTCCCCCCACCCCCTTATAGCATAGCACAGCCCAGCCACCTCGCGGGACATTTTCACGGCGTTACTTCACACAATGAAAATAAAACAACCAAACCAAAATTCAACCCCCGAGGAAAACAAATGCTTGCATAACTTTACACGCTTAGAGAACTACTTTCATCCTTCAGTACCCTCAACACCCCCCCCGTCAGCACGCCAGAAATGTCAGTCATTCTTCGTAATTCGCCCGCAATCCAAAACCAATCACAACAAAAGGTAAACATTAGAAAGCAATTCGACGAGTTACAACAAAGGAAAAGAAAAAAGGGAAGAGTAATGGTAAGGCCACACCCCGAATTACCAGCTTTGTCCTCCCCTCTCTGGGCAGCAGCATGCGCAGTCTCAGTCTCACTACCATGTCGTCAAGGGTTACGCCCCAAAAAATGGTTTGCGTTAGAATCAAAGACGAGAAGGAGGGGAGAGGGGGGGGGGGGGGGGGGGGGGGGGGGGGGCTTTACAATGGTTTCTAGAACAAAGACAAGGAGAAACGAGGCATCAGCGGATCTTCCCACCGACAGACACACAAGGTGAAACACATGGGTGAAACATAACATCGGATAAAACGAAAATTGCACACAACCTCGATCATACAGACCACAAAAAAGAAAAAAATGAAAAGAACAGGAACAGAAGGAAAGAAAAGAAGAAAGCCGTTAATGGGCGAAAGAAAGGAAACAATGTAGTCATGCAGTTGTCCCACCAACACTGCCTAAGGACAGAACACAACGTTATCAGCTGCTCACGGGTGCGGCCCTGATCCACAAGGCCAGTTCCCGATACCCCACCTCCACCCTTGCCCCCCAGCCCCCCCCCTTCCTCCTTTCCTCCAGTCTCACTCTCCAACCGACCCTGGACGTGCCAGACCTTAATTCCAATGTCTGGCACAAATCAACTCTTAAACAAACAAGACGAACGACTCTCGCGCGGATCATAACGAATTCCATAATACCACAGTGTGCATGCATTCAGTATCGGTATAAACCTCTGACTGGAAGCGTGATATTCCATGATGTAGAAGGACGAGTCCACCATAAACAGGAAAGGGCAGAGAACTGATCGACATACTTAGCATCATCACATGTCAATATACACTGGTCTAAAACAAAAAAAGAAAAGAAAAGAAACAAAGACCAATGTAAAGCACACACTTACATACAGGCCTCGGGGAGGGGGGGGGGGGGGGGGGAATCACAACCACACCCGACACTTTTCCGTGAGATGTATCCCATTCAACAAAAATATCATGAAGCAAACAAAGGAAAAGGATTTTGTTTCTACATTGAACCACGTAACCAAGTGACAGATCAACAAATTTCTAGAACTTCACCTTCACAGTCGTGTCAGGGTAGGAGAGAAGAAAGGAAGCGAAAACCTCGGAGACATTAAACGAAAACAAAAAAACCAACGCAGTAACCCTGACAGATTAAAAGAGAAATGAGACAAAAGAAAACATGATCGCACAACACATTTCTGCTAAGTGTCGAATTAGTGGAAGAGTGCCCCCATTTCCCATTTCTCTCCGTTCAATTGTTTACTTGGAGCATGATGAACTGAAACAATGGAATGTGGATTTTTAGTTGTTGAAATATACTAATAATTGATTGTGAAACATATATAACAACACCCAAGCAGTTATAATAATAATAATATATCCCACCCCCACCGTGCCCCACCCCCAAGGAAAATACGACGAAGCTGGCATGATTTCTGCAATATGTGGAAGGCGGGGCGGGTGGTGTTGTGGAGGGGAGGGGTGGAACGGGAGGGGGCGTCCGTGGGCAACAAGGTGTACTAATGCAAGGTATCCACATTGCGAAAGGCGAGAAAGGGAAAATAATTCCATGTTCCCCACCATAACTATCTGATGCACCTTTCTCCCTTTGAACAACCGTTTTCTTGACTTCGCGCACGCAGTTTTCCTCACTCCTAAACTTGATGTCAACCGAGTTGAACTTAAGGAAATCAAGCCGTGTGGCCAGTACATTTTTCCGAGGCATGTCAATCAAAATCTTAAATCCTGTTACGGTATTAATAGCTCGCAAGTCAAAATGTTTTTTTTTGCCCTATAAACTAGATGCCATGTTACACTTGGAAACTGGCATTCACCGTTGTTCTAAAACCATGACCAAAGGTGTTTGCAAAGCGAAAAAAAAAAAAAAAAAAAAAAAACTTCTGACCTAATCCTTTCAAACACTCACACTATATCTCAGAGGCCCTTTGCATGTGGTGAACTGTGTGAACATGCGCAGTCTCGAAAACTATTCAAAAGTCTTAACCCCAGTGAAGAAAAGCTATTTCGCTCGTTTCAAAGTCTCTTCTCAATCTCGCCGAGGATCGGAGCGTGGCGGGACGTGTGTATGGTGCTCACCTTAGGCCAGGGGAGAATCTATCGCCCACTGACCAGCGTCAAGTCTCTGCTGAGAGAGTGGATTACGGTTGCTGAACTAGCAAATCACTGAACTCGCGAGATTGGGGAAAGGTAAGAGGATGATAAGAAATATAACAAGGGGTGACAACTTTTGTGTGGCTGAACTAGCAAAATAATCTGAAATCGCGAGTCGGGGTAGAGGGAGTAAGAGGTAATAAAGAAGGGCGAATAACTTTTGTGTGGCTGAAACTAGCAAATACAACAATTAGCGAGACCGCGGGAAAGGTTAAGAAACGAACAAGGGCGAAAACTTTTGTGTGGCTGAACTAGCAAATAATGACAACCAGCGAAATGGGGGAGAGGTAAGACGATAAGAAACTAGAGTGAGTACGATTTTGGGGGCTGAACTAGCAAAAATAATGAAACAGCGAGATGGGGACAGGCAAGAGGGCAATAAATAAACACGGGCGACAACTTTTGTTCCCCGAGAGCAGTCCGTTGCGTAAACATTCACCTGTTCAAGTTTCACAGCTTACCGGCCATAGAGGCGGTGAACTGCCGAGAGGTCCTACCCGTAACCGTATCTAGAGCATACACACGCAATGGAGGGCAGGCCCCATCCTTCTCCACCCGCCTCTTGCAACCTTGCTTGAACTCAATCAGGTATTGTTTACTGCTGGGTGGACACGGGGGTTTTCCAAGCCGGCCAAAAAAAAAAAAAAAAAAAAAAAAAAAAAATCCATAGTCCTCAGGCAAACGCCGAAACCGACAGCTCCACAGGAATGCTTCTTGAGGTCGTTATTAACACTGCACACATGCGTCAAGAGGCACACAGAATTAACAAGAAAACTTCCCTGAAAGCAGGATCTTTGAAACCTTGCCCATACACCCAAGGCGAGAAATGCGCACAGCCACTGCTCTGTGTGTGTGTGTGTGTGTGTGTGTGTGTGTGTGTGTGTGGGTGTGTGTGTGTGTGTGTGTGTGCTGATGTTCTCTTAGGAAGTTTATAAACTTAATTTCATGGGGAAAACTCACTGTCTGTCTGTATGCCCCTGTCTACGTGTGCGCACGGAATGGTAAACAGGGTACATGGGTTCGCAATTATGGGGCATACACTCTTTCCACCATGGGTTAGAAAGTCACCTCTTATATCATTATCAAGAAAACGGTTCAAGTTTCGTACGGAAATGCTAGAAAATGTTGCTTTTGCCCAAGTCGACCGCAAAGGACATAATCTCATGGGCTGTTCACAAGCTCAGAAATACCAAAAAAATGGAAGAAGGATGAAAGAAAAAAGGCACACAAGCACACACAAACACACACACACACACACACGGCGACGCACTTCTGTAATGTTTCAGATCCTTGCTGGACTGCTCACTAGGTCAAGCTGCTTGTCTGATCCGACACAAATCACTGCCAAGGGTCGCCACCTGGCACTTGAAAACCTACGGTTTCTCCCTATCCTGCAAACAGTCATGCAACTGCTGGGTCAACAATGAAACATAAACAGGGTGCAGAAGAGCAGAAAAGAGTGGGGGATGAGGGGGAGACTGGGTGAGAAAGGAGAGGGAAGGTGAGAAAACAAAAAAGACACGAGAACCATTTACACATGCGAAAAAACAGGACAAAAACGCCTCCCGGAGAGCTGAAGACTAGCACTGTGACAGTCACGTTCTCCTCGCCCACCACTCGTTCTTGCGGTTGGATCAAGGGCGGGTCTCCATCGTGTCCTGCCCCCCTCCTCGCCGACCCCGACCACCCCCGTTCACCCCCGGCCCCAGCCCCGCCGTCCCTCTCCTCCCAGGATGAAGTCGCCGAGACCCCTCGCCGTTCCTCCTCGCCGCCGCCGCCGCCGCCGCCGCCGCCGCCGCGGCTCCCCATGGTGAACTTGAACTTGCGGCGCCTGGAGGAGGGTCCTCCGCAACAGCTCCTGGCTGCGGGGTCCACGGCCACCCAGGTACCGTACGGCTTGCAGGTACGGCGACCCTGCCCGGGAGAACTCCCCGCTCCTCCGGGGGCTCCCCTCCTGGCCACCACGGCCTTCCACCGTTGACTGGCACACTGGCTGGGATTGGCGCCGTGGAAATGGACCTGGCCTGGTGGTAGTGGGCGGCCCAGTTCGTGGCCGTGGCTGAGGGAGGACGGCGACCTGTCCGAAGGCCTGTCGAAGGATTTGGCCCCGGCCACCGCCTGCTGCCCCCAGCCGGTGTCGCGGAACGGACCCACAGGGCCGCCGCCTGCCGCCGCCGGGCCGCGACCCCCCCGCGGCGGCCGCCCGCCGCCTCCGCCCCCCGGCCGTTTTCCGGTGCCGCGAAGGACCTCGAGACTGTGTTCGTGTAAACGGCTTGCGGCGGCGGGGTGACGAGTCTCAGGTGTGCGACGGTCCTCGCCCTGCCGCCAGTGTAGGTCAGCCGCCCTCGCCTTGCCTGTGCCGGACAGCCGGGCGGCACGGTTCGCCTTTTCTTTTCTCCTGTATTCGCAAAAACGCTTGCATGAGTCCGCCCCCTGCCAGCCTTTCCGCCCGTATCTACACACCCGGCAAGTCGCCCCGGCGGTCCTCATCCCTCCTCAACGTTCACTCATATCTTATTGTACTGTCGCAGGTAATCTGATCCTCCCAAGCTCCTCTCACCTACCTCTTCTCCTCTCATTTGCTCCTCTATCCTCAAACACCCGGGCACTCGTCAGGCACACCTGTCGTCATTCCATTGGTCCCACTCCACGGACTCGCGGCTGTTCCCGCCCGCCCCCACGCCTTTTCCGCACCTCACGTGG
>JADBJO010011578.1:40000-63834 GCA_016801955.1 Conus betulinus | reverse complement strand
GCTCTCACCTCCTACACTGTCTCTGACCCTTCCGTCCTGCGTCTCGATGCCAACCCAGAATGCACGGCTGTGTTACCGCGTGATGAAGCTGTAACAGGCTTACGCAATGGGGACCTAGTCATTTGGAGCATGCGCACAGGTCAGCCAAGTCGTCAGCTGCTGTCAGGGACAGGACAACATGCCCATGGTCGTGAGGTGTGTCGGCTTCTGCTGACGGCACTCTGAAGTTGTGGGACATGGAGACAGAGAGACACATCGACACTCTCATCGGCCATTCTGATGAGGTTTGTGTTAGCATTATCTTTCTTTGTTGTTGCTGTGTATTAAAGCCTCACTGGATAATCATTCTGTCTGCTTGCTGGCAGACAGATTAGAAAGATGATTGATGGATTACAAGCTTGTGTCTCACTGTCTTTTTGTATTTGTTTGTAACTCTGTGTGTGTGTGTGTGTGTGTGTGTGTGTGTGTGTGTGTGGTTAGCATAGAGAATGTGAGCATTTGTAAATATGGGTTGTTCCAATCTGTTTCTGGTTCTTTTCTGTCAGTTGCCTACATGGAAAGATTGCAAAGGATATGTGTAATGATCAAGTGTCGACTGATGTTGACTGTTGTCCATTAAAAAGAAAAAAACTTTGATTTTCAGAGTGTTTAAAAATAAACTATTTGTTTGACAGGTTTGGTGCTGTGCCATCTCCCCGGACAATGAGATCGTCGTGTCGGGATCACGTGACAAAACCATCCGTTTGTGGAGACTGAAGAACGGCTCAGAGATCTGCAGCTTCAACGCTGGTGTCGACATCTTCCATGTCACCATGTCACGTGACAAGTCCACCATTGTTGCCCTGGGAGACAAGCTGGGAGCACGCAAGCTGATCATGTTGCAAGTTGTCCGCACCAAAGTGCGGCGCCCAAGTCAGCTAAATGCGCATTTTGTTGAAAGCCAGTCTGTCAATGAACAGTTGTGTTCCCTCAGCAGTCACACATAGATCCATGTACGTTTCATTGACAACAAATTAACAAGTTTATCAAAGTGCGGTATCGGTGGTTAAGATCAGTTCGGTTTGATAATCTCCACAGTGTGCATAATCAATAGTCATATGTGGTTTGCAGTAAAAACGAATTTGTACCACACTGTGCATGTCATGAATTAAGACAGTGAATCTTAATTTTCTTTACTTCTTTATTTTGAATGTGCAGGAGCCATTGCAGTGGTAAAAATATGCCAGCCATCAGATGAGTCTTCCCACAAGCTTGGGAAACATGTTTTTTCATTAGCAAATGACTTATGTAGAGCATGGAAAAGTTATTGTAAGACAATATGTTATGAAAATACATGTTCTTTCATTTCTTAACAAACAATTTTGTCATATTCAGTGCTGGAAAACAAAATAGCAGTTTGGTTTCTTAGAAAAATATTGACTACCATTTTTTTTTTACTATGCAAGACTTTCAGGCCCTAGGCCTGATCACACAGCCTATTCTTCCTAAATTTCACTTATGTTTGCATGGTAAATTAAAACTAATGGTATGAACAAAGAAAGCCATGGAGATGCAAAATTATGGAATTATCTGAATGGTTGTTCCTAAGAAGTATAACGCCTGAATGTAAAGCCTGTTTCATCAACGATCATGCAAAACTGTTGTCATTCCATCAGCATCCAGTTACAGGTTGTTATCAAAAGGAGATCAATGCTGCATGGTTGTCCTCAAGGCTATTTACAACATATGAACTGAATTATTTACGTGCAATGCAACTGCCTACAAAATTATATTGTGACACTCAGCTTTTCGTGACTATGAATTGTACCTGTGTCATTCAAGACATTCATTGAAGGTGTAGAGCATGAAAAGTGCATTTCATTACCAAGAAAAGTTTTGCTTTATATTCATACATGCTGTGTGTGTGTCTTCTTAATCATGACAAATATGAAGACTGTGTTTATTGTTTAAAGCTCATTATATTTTGTTACTTTTTAAGTGAATAAGTTCTCTATATGAAGCAGCATATAATCTGTGACAGAAATACATTTTAACATAAACACTTTACAAATTGAAAACAAAACAGAAAGAATGAAAGTATGTGTACAAAATATATATTTTATTATGATGTACTTTTTACTATATAGTACACCATTTTTCTCTTTTTTTAGATTTTATATGTAAATGTTAAGATTTTTTTCTGTTGTTTTTGAATATGTTTCACTTTTGGCAAAGGCATTTTTCTACACCAGATCAGCATCAAGCACAACTGTCAGGAGATCTTTGTAAGCAGTGGTGTCAGCGTATGTGATCAAACATACCCATGCTTTACAGGCAAGTACAATGACAAGACATTTTCTAATGACCATGACTTTACCTTCTTTACACAAACACTGTTGTATGCACATACATTTGCTCTGTCTAAGGAAAGCAAAGCCAACAAATCAGCATCTTTAAATCTAAAAGACTCTTAAAAAAAACATGAAAATAAGGAAACTGAAAGGTTGTTGTAAATTCTTTCCAAAGACATGCATACAGAATCTCACAAGTTTTGTGTTGAATATAATCGGTTAATGTTGCCTATTTATGTACATGTTATGTATAGGATGCAAAATACGACGTTACATTTGGAACGAAAACAACTATTGTGTATGCCTGCAAATTCTGTGGATGTGATATATCTTATGGTTGCTATGCATTGGTGCTACGTCATTTTCTGCTTGTGTTTTCTGTATGCTGTGGACTATCTATTTAACAAAGTTATGTGTGTATCTCTAGCTACTGTAGTTACACTACTTTGCATTTACTTTCCACTCCTCATTGTGTTCATTTGATTGGTTTTGCACAGACCATTTCCTTTGATTTTACGGTTCTGTTTATATATTAGGGTGAGGGAGGGTCTCTTCTTGTTGTTATTTTCTTTCTTTTAAATCTCCACAATGACACTTTTCTAATGTTCAGAGTAATACTGTTCGATTTAACTTTTGCCCTTTAAGAATGATTCTTCGAGTTTATTTTTAAGAGTCTTTTACAGTTGGTCAAAATATCATGCAACTTTTTAAAATGAAATCTTCTTTGTCAGATCTGGGAAAAAGTATTAGAGTTAACCATGAACAAATAAGGTTATGATTTAGGCAGCCTGGGGTAAGATTCTAGTTCCAGTTATTCTCCTTTTTTTTGACATTATGTACAAATGAGCATTATCAATTTTTTGTTCATAACAAGAGTTGGTAAAGTGATGCTTTTCTTTATTTTCATTGATGGACAAGTTTGGGGGGAAAACAGTGAAGTTTTGCTTTTCTGTGTAGATTACAAATGATTTAATGAACTTTCAGAATTTGATTCTGTATCAGTTTATCTGTGGAAAATGTATTTGCTTGTGAGCATGGTGTTTCATGTCATACAAATATCTGCTGCTTGAAATGCGTTTGCTTTTTTGACACTGTACAGCATACTCTTCTGGGTCAAAGTCAGGGTCTGATCGACTGCATTGTCAGCCAAGCTATGGAGTCGTGTCCAATAAAGAAAAAAATCTTAGTCATTGTTTTAAAGCTGTGTAGTTGTGTTTAATTGTGTTTTGATTTTATTTTGATTGTTAATGTGTTGAAGTCAGTGTGTGTGAGCATGTATGTGTGTGTTTGAGTGTGTGTGTGTGTGTGTGTGAGTGTGTGTGTGTGTGTGTGTGTGTGTGTGTGTGTGTGTGTGTGTGTGTTGAAGAATTTATCCAAAAAGGCAAAGGAAAGCTGACAACAATCACTCTGGAGGCACTTTGTCTATACCTGAGTGAGGCCTGCCCCAGTAAAGATTAGGGGCTAGGCACGCTGTATCAAAACACCGCATGTCCTCTCAGACCTTACAAGCAATACCACACTCTGTTGCAGCACTTAAGAAGAATATTACTTGGTCTGTGAGAATATCAGACAGAGCAGAGTTCAGTCTATGATTTCAAAGGAACATAAAGCCTTTTTTTTTTTTTTTTTTTTTTTTTTTTTTTTTTTGCATATCAGTGGACTATACTAAGTGTGTTTCTGTCATACTCTCTCTTGTGCAGCTTGGATGCACAACCAGACAGACAAATAGTAGCATGTTCCCCTTTAAATACACAACTAAACTTCACACCATAATTTTATGATAGTTTCACGTAATCATTTTCATGCTCAATTCCAAATATTGTCCAGATCCTCATCGAGTCGGTAGTATTTTTCCTTTCACAACTGGCCTTAAACTGTACCATCAGAAATCTCTCTCACAAACAAAATGCCCTTGTCCTTGCAGACCTGTATGCTGTTTTTTATTCCTGGGTTTGGACTTGACAAATCTCAAAACCTTCACAGTCTCCATAGCCTCAGGTCAATTAACAAAATGCAGGTTGTGCCTGTGCCCCTCTCGGTTAAAAAATAGATAAAATAAATCATGTGTCGCCAGTCTGTCTAGGGAACAGTACCTAAAGAGAAAAAAACGAAACATTGATCAATTGTCTAGTTTAAATTAATATAGAAAATACCTGTATCTGTAGAAATGTTAACCCTTCGTTTGTGCTCTTTCCTTGTCTATTCACAGCGTCTTACCTAGAGGTTTGCGAAGCCTGTCATAGGCCCGGTGTGGCCTGTATATTTAATACAGACACCTCCTGTGTCATTGACAAAAAAAAAGGCATGCATCCTCACAATGTCTCCATGTTCAATGTCGCTGACCTGTGCGTTGTCTGAGACAACTATCTTCTCATCATATGAAAATAAAAGTCACCACCCATGGGTTTTTTTTTTGTTTGTTTGTTTGTTTTTTGCATGAAAACGGTCCTGCTGGGCCCACAGATTTTAAGCGAAAATGGTTTTCAAAGTTAAAGTGCACCCTTGAAACTCTTCTGATATTCTGTTGCCGCTGCCACTAACATGATACCATATAGCTCTGCTACTGAATCCCATCCACCAAGCCATGAGATTGCAATGCACAGTGCTTAAAAAAAAAGTAGGATAATAAATGAGGAACATGAGAGACAACCTGAAAAGGCCTTCATCTCTGTTGCATATAGGTTGAACTGGTCTGGCAAAATAGCTTTACTGTCGCTGGGAGTTATTACTAAGATCTTGTACGTAATTCTTTTAACAGTATGTATTTATGGACTGAAAGTGTTTTTTCCCCTGTACTGTAGCAGTACATGGAAAATATGAAACATCACGGCTTACATCAACAGAAAGGTTAATGTCCCATGAAAATATCATACCTTATAAATATTTATCAATTGATGAATGCAGCTTCACAGCATTTGAACACGATTCCCTTGGCAAGGTTATCCAGGGCTGCTTAACAAGTTTGAAAGCAATCCAGGCAGTAAACTGCACGAGCTCCTTCCGTTCACACCTAATCCCAGGTCCATCTGTGGGATGGGGCTATTTGAGGAAGGCCAGCTGTCATAAAGATGAGGCCACAAGTCAGCTTCAAGGCCTGAAATGTGAGCTCATCTGTGGGGGCAGTTCATGAAATCCTGGATTTGTAGATTTTGAGTGATGTCATTTGAGAAAGTCTTAAACACAAGAGAAGTGATTGGAGAGGGAGGGGGTTATTTGATCTATATTCAGTTTAATTTTTGAATTATGGCTCAATTTTGCGCTATGCTTCAAAACAGTTACCTGTGGATTATATACCATTTTGGTGCATATTTGAATATGTGGCTTACACCTGGAGTCTACCCCAATATTTCTATCGCCTGCTAGACGTGTCACTCCCAAATCCTTGTGCTATACAATTCACTGCCCCAAATTTCTCTTCACAGAAGCTTTCCAGCTCTTCAAAGGGCAGGTCGGTCACTTGATCTCTTCTGTACTTCCCTAACTCTGACCTTGTTTTTATTCACAATTAAAACAGTGTTCTCATCCTAAAAATACAATGTTTCTTATGCACTTAAAACAAACAGAACATGGCATGTGAACAGGTGACACTGACTTCAAGATAAAGCATCAGCAATAAGATTTTTTCTGGTTCAGTTGCTACAGCCTTGTAAACAAAGATGGCATAAGATTTCACTTTGTCCACATCACAGCACAACGCCCTCCTTCATGGCTGGAGGCTGGTTATGGATGCTAAGGACTCGCTGAGTCACCTGCTTGTCTTCCAAGCTTCTCAGAGCAGTCGCTGTGAGACGCTCGCCACGATATGGTGTCACTGGTCAGTGGAAAGGTCTTTTTTTTCTGTCCCATCTTCAGCGCCACCACAGTGGTGTTGCACCCACTCCGCTCAATCCGATCTCTTCTCGTCTACAGTCACAGCCTGGCCTGGCCCGCCACGGACCCGGCACCAGCAATCTACAGGGAGTAGTCACTGTTGTCATGAGGCAACCCACCAGAGCAGACGCTGCACTGCCACCGAGTCACTTCTGTGGTGTCTGTTCTGATCCAACATAGGCCTATGCAGGACACCACCTACAAACCCTTCCTGACGATAAGAGCTTAGCTGCAGAGCCGTGTGCATGAGTTCTCTGTCCAGAGGCGACACCACGTCCGTCCAAGGACAGCCCCCATGAATATGCCGGTGACCCCGACAGAATCAAACCTAGACCATAGACATGGAAAGGCCATCTAAACTGAGGTCACCATGACAGCAGGCCATGAAGAGCCACACATTTAAGGCTTATTCTATGCTGATCGACGAGGATGGGCATGATGAAGAGGATGTTACTGATTTCCTTTCTGGTCTGAGACTGCATGACAGGGCTGCACTGTAATAAAACATCCTGGCATCAACCAGGCCCGGGAGATACAGACTCCTGTAGTGTTGGTCAGGAAACTTGAGCGAAACCATCAGAAACGCATCCATTAAGCGGATAAAACTCGACTGTGTGGCCCCAGTCCTCCCATTTGAGCCCTTTGCAAACTCAACTCTGGGTAGAAAACCCATCAAGACAGAAAAATCCACAAATAAATGGTTTAGATGGGAATCGAGCCCATGACCTCCCAGCCAGGAGTCCGTGACACTGACTACTTCGTCACGGCGGCTGATGAAGTGGATGGTTGTTAATGATATTGCTGGACAGACTCTGGATGTATCCTTTGACCAGGGCTGAAAGTTACCGGCTCGTCCTTTGAGTACATTCCGTCTACCACAAAGTTTGGTAGAATGAGTTATGTAGTTTTTTGCGTCATCTTACTGAGACAAACAAACAAGGACACCAGCAAACGACTGTGGGCCCCTTACTCAAACAGCTGACTGTAGCTAACAGCGACGCACACTCCTTTGCAGCCTAATCATTCTTTCCCACAGATATACGTGGCACGTGTTCGCACCAGCGTGCGCGCGCCCTCAGCAGAATACCCACACACTGGAAGTACTGTTTACTACTGGCGTGCGAGCTCTCTCTCTCTCTCTCTCTCTCTCTCTCTCTCTCTCTCTCTCTCTCTCTCTCTCTCTCTCTCTCCCATCTGCGCGCGCACGCGTGTGTTTATGTGTGTGTGTGTGTGTGTGTGTGTGTGTGTAGTGTTTCTCGTTCAAGATATGTCAAAGCGATGTGAGTTCTGTGCGAGTAATGAAAAATGAAACCGTAATTTAAACACACGCGCGCGCTCACTATTACACACACACACACACACACACACACACACACACACACACACACACACACACACACACACACACACATCAATTAGCTATTAATAACTGTTAGGAGACTTGACCAAGGTCTTGCCTTAATGACCGTCCTGAAACCGAACACCACAACTAATTGTCACTGTTGACTGGCTGCTGCCAGCCTGTGACAGCCACTGTTTGACTCTGTAAAACGCGCGCGTGTGTGTGTATGTGTGTGTGTGTGTGTGTGTGTGTGTGTGTGTGTGTGTGTGTGTGTGTGTGTGTGCGTGTGTGCGTGCGTGTGTGTGTGTGTGCGAGTGAGTGTGTGTGTGAGAGAGAGAGAGTGTGTGTGAGTGTGTGTGTGTGTGTGTGCGCGCGCGCGCGCGCGCGTGCGCGTACGATTATTACCTCCCTTACCGTGCTGTTTCAGTTGCATTACCCAAGCGCCGCTCTCCACGTTCACAAACACACCCTGACTTGTCCCACCACAGCCCCCATACCAACAATCTACAGGCAGCAGTCAGTGTCAAGTAGCCATCAGGCAACACGTCAGTGGAGACACTGCACTGCTGCCTAGTCACTTCAGAAATGCTTCCCGGGAAGTCTTTTCTGATCCAACATGTGCAGGACAACTACTAATCCCCCTGCTGGTGACAAAGAACAACGTAGACGTGGAGCCAGCATGATAAGCGTTCCCACTGGAGCGCGTCAGCATGTCCGTCCAGCGTCAGTGCCCATGAAGGCTCCTGGATTGGCAACTTGGACACGAACTCACCAGGGGCATAGACACAGACCTGTACCGGCAACTTGGACACGAACTCACCAGGGGCATAGACACAAACCTGTACCGGCAACTTGGACACGAACTCACCAGGGGCATAGACACAAACCTGTACCGGCAACTTGGACACGAACTCACCAGGGCATAGACACAAACCTGTACCGGCAACTTGGACACGAACTCACCAGAGGCATAGACACAAACCTTACTGGCAACTTGGACACAAACTCACCAGGGGCATAGACACAAACCTGTACCGGCAACTTGGACACAAACTCACCAGGGGCATAGACACAAACCTGTACCGGCAACTTGGACACGAACTCACCAGGGGCATAGACGCAAACCTGTACTGGCAACTTGGACACAACTCACTAGGGGCATAGACGCAAACCTGTACCGGCAACTTGGACACAAACTCACCAGGGGCATAGACACAAACCTTACTGGCAACTTGGACACAAACTCACCAGGGGCATAGACGCAAACCTGTACTGGCAACTTGGACACAAACTCACCAGGGGCATAGACACAAACCTTACTGGCAACTTGGACACAAACTCACCAGGGGCATAGACGCAAACCTGTACTGGCAACTTGGACACAAACTCACCAGGGGCATAGACACAAACCTTACTGGCAACTTGGACGAACTCTCACCAGGGGCATAGACACAAACCTGTACCGGCAACTTTGGACGTGAACTCACCAGGGGCATAGACACAAACCTGTACCGGCAACTTGGACACGAACTCACCAGGGGCATAGACACAGAGAGGAGATGGAAACTGAGATCACCGTGAGAGGAGGGCTTGAAATGCCACAAAATCTGAGACTTTCTGTTCTGCTGAGGATGACGATGATGAAGATAGTGCTATGGGGTTCGATTCCCGTCTGATACTGAATGGCAGGCGGTACTCTGAGCTCTTTCCTAACATGTCTTGGCGTTAAGCAGGCTTCTGTCGTGTTGGTAAGGAACATATTTAAACACAAGAAGTGTGAGTGAGTCCGCCAAACAACAGGAAACAAACAAGTTACAAGACATAACACGACGCGTTTCGACCTGTTTGGTCTTCTTCAGGCAGATAAAAACATTCAGGAGAATGAAAACGGAGAACAAGCAATCATTTATCTTCTCATATTCGACGCAAGATGGGCATTTGGAAAATCGGTAAAGAAATTAGAAATGGTTATGAATCCGCGACTTCCCGGCCCGTAGTCCAAGAAGCAAACAGCTGCACCATAGCAACTGGCTTGATCAGTTGCTTTATACTTTCTGACTGTACCAGTTGCATTGCATGAAGGTATTGCTTACTGCTTTTGAAAGCTCTGTTTTCTATACATATATAAAGGCAATTCTGTCTGTCTGTCTGTTTGTTTGTTCTCCCACCGTGCCTAAACCGCTGGATGATCTTCACCATATTTGGCATGCATCTTCACTTAACCGATAAAAAGGTTTGACTGACCTGGTTTTCAAAAAAGGGGGTAGTTAAAAATCTATACACACAAAAGGCAATTCTGTCTGTCTGTCTGTTTGTATGTATGTTTGTTCCTCCTCCGCCATACCTAAACCGCTGGATGGATCTTCACCATATTGGCATGCATCTTCACTTAACCGATAAAAAGGTCTTGACGGGGCCCTGTTGTCAAAAAAAAGGGGGTAGTTTAAAATAAATAAATAAATAAACATTTCTACCCTTGCGGCAACAGGGATTCACGCTGAATGAAGTTCTCACACACATTTCTACCCTTGCGCCAACAGGGATTCACGCTGGATGAAGTTGTCACACACACACACACACACACGCGGAGCACGAAGGGACAGTAGGGCGGGAAGGGGGTAGAGAATGGGAGCGGGATGATGACTGACGGGAGCGGGACAACGGGGCAGAAAGACAAAGGCGGGCTGCAAGCTTACTAGTGTGTTATATATCATGTAAACAACGCCAGTATACTCTTCTAGCACTGGCAAATAGTAAGTTTAACGACAATGTTTACACACACATTCGCAAGAAAACTGCAAGTGCGCGTTTACACACACACACACACACACACACACACACACACACACACACACACCCGCGCGCGCACATACACACACACACACACACACACACACACGCGCGCACGCGCGCGCACGCACGCACGTCTGTTCATGCGTTTTTCGTGCGAGCGCACAGTAGGAATTGATAACTTACTTTGGTTTGGTTTTCGTGCATATGCGTATTATTATAGACAACGCTCTACAAACAAGGAAATACAGACAGCCTAAGAGAGTAACATGTTAATAGCGACTGCTTTTCGTACTAGTCGCTAGAGAGTTGACCACGATTTGAAGAATCATATGATAGCGCGACGCTGTAGGCCCTTAATCCATACTTACAAACAACAGAGAAGAAAAAAGAAAGACTTCTTCAAATATATCGTAGACAATAAGCTGTCACCTTTGCTCACAGGACGGAAAGTCAGATCCATCATATCCCAACACACACCCCGCCCAACCATCTATTCCAGCTTCTTCCTTCTGGCCGAAGACACTGCTGTGTTGAGTGCAGAACAAATGGTATGGAGAACAGCTTCCACGCCTTGCTTTGAAGGCGGTCGATTCGCCTTGGTTTAAAGCTGCGTCAGACCAACTGACAGGCTAGAACACCAAGACCACATCAAATGTGTTGTTATGCTCTGCATAGTTTATGCGGGGATTGTCCTCAGTCGTGACAAGCTCCTAGCATAACATTATAAGTCTCCAAAATTCCTCGAAATCGGAGTGTGGCTGCCCACGTGGCAGGGTATTCAAAAACGATCACACACGTAATGTTCTCATCCCCAGCTGATGCATTTATACCGTAGTGTTCAAGTGCTTCGGCTGTTCGGGTGATCCCTGGAGTCTTTTAGCCAGGGTACGACAACAACAATAACAAGGCAGTCGATCTGCAGACCTAGCCTCCCACTACCAAGCTTTTTTGGCCGAGATATGGCCAAAAAACGGCCAAAACGGCCAAATTTGAAACTTGAATAACTCCGAAACGGTTGGACAGATCGTAATGATATTCAGAACACTTACATAACAACACTATATTTGCAACATGTACGTTATAATAACGAACCGGAAGTGCAAACCGGAAGTGCCTGACAGTGTCACACTGGTCAATTTCAGTTGTTTCACGGAATAGCAAAAAACTGGAAATGACGTCACAAAAACTAATCTACGGAAAATGTCTGTAGCTATGGCCCAGTGCAGAAAGGAGTTTGGTATTGATATCTTAAAGGGTTTGGCAGTTATTTAAATTTATGCAAATTTAGGTACGCTCTAAAAGGCGAAATTTGAATATTTAATAGCTCAAAGACTAACAAAGTAACAGAAACCAAATTTTGGTTGCTTATGCAGTTTGATATGCTAATTAAAAAAATCTATGTTGCAAAACACTTCGACAGTTAAAAACCGTTAAAAACCGTTATTTTTCATTTTTGAAGCTATCTCAACCAAAATTGGTGGATGTATGTAATTTGATATGCTGATTAAGAGTATCTATGTTACAAAACACTTCGACAGTAAAAAAAAAAAAAAAAAAAAAAAAACGTTAAACCGTTATTTTTCAAATATGCATCAATCTTAAAAAAACTTGCTGATTAGATGTTACTTTGAACGCTGAACATGAATATTTAAGTTTACGAGAGCAATTTTGATATCCGACATCTAAAAAAAAAACCGTTAAAAACCGTTTATTTTGCAAATAAGAATCAATGTGACCAAAATTGGTGGCTAGATGTAACTTTGAGCGCTGAACATGAAAACATTAGTTTCATACAGTAAATTTCACATTTGACAGTTAAAAAACCGTTATTTGGTAAATATGCATCAACGTTTACCAGTAATGGTGGATAGATGTAATTTTCAACGGTGAACATAGATAGGCAAGTTTTCATAAAGTGATTTGAAGGGGGAATTCCCATGTTTGCTCTAAGGCAAACATAAGGCCTCTCTGGGGGAATACTATTGTTATTGTAAAATTTTTCTTTTTTTTTTTTTTTTCTTTTTACCCTTTTTTCATCCAATCGTGTTGAAATTTTCGGGAAAGTTGCAGGGCATTGTGGGCATGTGCAAATGGCATTTTTTTAAAATGAATTGGCCGTTTTTTTGGCCGAGATATGGCCAAAAAACGGCCAAAACGGCCAAATTTGAAACTTGAATAACTCCGAAACGGTTGGACAGACCGGAATGATATTCAGAACACTTACATAACTATATTTGCAACATATACGTTATAATAACGAACCGGAAGTGCAAACCATAAGTGCGTACGCGCGCGCGCGCGCGCGCGCGCGTGTGTGTGTGTGTGTGTGTGTGTGTTAAGGGAGGGATCCTCCCATGTTTGCTCTAAGGCAAAGAAGTTTTGATAAAGCCATTATAACTACGAGTGGACCGCGCGATCTGATTTTTTTTCCTCACTTTATAGACAAGAGATGAAAGGGGAACAGAAAACTTGCGTGCGACTCAGTCTCAATCCCTTCTTCTCCCTTAAATCTTGAATGCAAACAAAATATCGTAGAGGGCTAGAGGCAAGAATATTAAGATTTTTCTGCTCATGTAAACTTAAGCACCCTCCTCCCCACCCACCCCCCCCCCCTATTTCTTCCACTATAGATATAAACGTCTTCTATAAATCCGCTTTATTTCCCTACCCACCCTCTTCCTGCATTTATTAACGGCTGCCTCCGACAGATACTTCAGATCCACTGGCCAGACACCATCAGGAATGTGGAACTGTGGGAGCGAACACATCAGCTCCCTGCGGAGAAAGAGGTGAAAAAGAGGAAATGGCGCTGGATAGGCCACACACTGAGAGGAAGCCCATCGACGAAATTACGCGACATGCTCTGCGCTGGAACCCACAGGGGACAGAGGAGGAGGGGAAGACCTAGGAATTCATGAGGAGAGACTTGGATGCAGACAGGAAGAGAGCGGGATACACCTGGAGAGAACCGGAAAGGGCAGCCCAGGACAGGGCGTGCTGGTGGATTGTTGTTGATGGCCTTTGCTCCAGTGGGAGCTGATGGCTGGAACGAACACCCTCTTCCTTGAATTTCCATACATACCACGTGCATGACATACATGCTCGTCAATCGACGCCCCATACAATCGCTTACAACAACAGCAGGCTAAGGCACCGTGATTTTCTGTCGCCATGCTGTGATTTTACCGTGCCATGTCTTAGGTTTACTGGCCTTCATGATTTTCGCCTACTAACATCCAAACACTCTGCTGTCGTGCGTAATCTACTGTTATTCGATCTCATGACCTAGTGTTCAGTAGTGCCGTTTGTAGGTCACCATTGCGAAAGAGTCAGTGGAACAGTCGGTACAGGAAGAACTCGAGCACTGGTTCATTTGATTGACAAGAAGAAGAATCAAAATAGAAGGGGGGGGGGGGGGGGGGGGGGGGGGGGGGGGGGGGGGGGACGCCAGCACCAACTATAAAATTAGCACGAGAGCTGTTCCTAATTAATCAAAGGATCAGAAGTCATGGGTGATATTCGATCTTTTGAATCACAGAGCATGTACCTCTCTCTCTCTCTCCTCTCTCTCTCTCTCTCTCTCTCTCCTCTCTCTCTCTCTCTCTCTCTCTCTCTCTCTGTGTGTGTGTGTGTGTGTGTGTGTGTTTGTGTGTGTGTGTGTGTGTGTGTGTGTGTGTGTGTGTGTGTGTGTTGTGTGTGTGTGTGTGTACAAGTTTCGCTGACTTATCTGATCTCATGGCATTCTCACACGCGTATGCTTATACAAGCCCACAAATCACACACACACACACACACCTGTATATGCACTGATGCACACGCACACAATGTGCGCGCGCGCGCGCACACACACACACACACACACACACACACACACACACACACACACACACACACACACACACACAGCGTGCGCGCGTGTGCGCGCGCACACATACACACACAAGCACGCAACCACCCATGCGTACCCGCTCCCACCCTTGCATACGCATACACACATCATGCACACACACAAAGGCGCTCGCACACACTCATGGGCCCGTGTCTACACATCCATACACACACGTGTACATTCATTACACACACATACAGTGATGAAAATGGAACAACCAATGTTACGTAGGTACTCAAGTGTGTGTGTGTGTGTGTGTGTGTGTGTGTGTGTGTGTGTGTGTGAAAGAGACTATTATCTGTAGCAATCCATAAATCCTGCATCCCTTTTATTCCTCTATTTTTCGTGTCTTAATCACATGGTTTGTTGTTGTTAGCTCCTTTCTTGATTGGATGGTGCTCCCAGGCTATTTATCCGGTCGCGACAGATATGTCCAAAGAAAAATAGAAAAAGCCTTATGACCCATGAAAGCCGTGAATCTTAAAACATTTGAAGATGGCAGTTATTTCCTGTTTCTTATATTCTCTATCTTGCTAACGCAGTCTGTTGACGGTCTATAGTGTGCATAATGATACTGATATACCAGTGCGCAGGCACATGGGTCACATTTACACAGATCGAGTGTAAGAGACAGAAAGAAAGAGGTCTCTGCCTTGGCTACAGGAATGGGTGAAAGACATGGATCTTTGCCATCTTCCTCTCAATGGTCCACACGCTTCCACAGCACAACACAACGACAGCAGAAGCAATCATTAATTCATACTGCTTATGTCCCAGCCGAAGACAACACAATATCTGCATAATTTGTGAGCGTACAGTGGCGCTGGAAACAGCCTACCTGGCAACATGCATGTTACGCAGTTCTCAGCAAGAGAGTCTCAACCATACCAACCTCACCCTGCCTATGTCATCTGCTACTCTGCTTGGCAAACACACACGTATGTAATCTGTTGCACAAATTTAAAGAAAATCTTTCATTCTGTTTGATAAACATATACGTACATGATCTGATGCAAAAATGAACAAAGTTAGGAGGAAAACAGACTAGGGAATTAAGAAGGAGGATGCAAACAAGGTATTAATCATATCTATGTACAGCTGAAAGAAAAATATTAAATGTGCCAAAAAAAAAAAAAAAAAAAAAAAAAAACAAAACAAACAAACCAACCCTCAGCGCATGCATGCACACACACACACACACACACACACACACACACACACACACACACACACACACACACACACACACGAAAAGAAACCATTATTGCTATGTATCATTACACATTCAAGAGACATTAATCTCACGACCAATGATGGAATGTTACATTATCAAAGGCTGGTTCAGGAGACAAAAATCTGCACACAATCAAACAACATCCGGGGAGATAATTCACGTCCACATGACACAGAAAAAAAAAACCCCAGCAATGGTCATATGAGATGTCAGTTTTAGTTAGCATACACTAGCCTTCTCAAAATCAAGATAACATAAAAGCTTGTTCTCTTTAAAGCACTAGAACTGTACATTTTTTTTTTGTGGTTTTTGTTTGTTTGTTTTTAGTATGCAAGCATTAAGAAGTGGCCGTAAAACTTTAGAAAAAAAAGCTATGCATAACTCCTGGCAGAAAAAAAAATCCTGTTTGATTGAAAGGTCTACCCTTCGCAGTGCACGTTTTGCAAAGTTTTCGTTTAGACTTTTTGTGCAGACTTTAAACAGAACAACAATATTCTGCTATTATTTCAATTTCTGTGAAACGCGTATCTTCATTTTCTCCAACCTTTTCTAATCTTAATATCCTCCAGCATACATTTCCATTAAGATGCATTTCACCGATTTTGTTATTGCAAATTTCACATTTCTGAGTGATAACTCTGTGGTCGTGGTATCAGTTGAAGAAATACTCAGCCGTTGAACGCGAACATTTTTTGTTTTTAAATACGGATTGTGTGTATGATTCACGAATATGCCGCTGTTGTTTTAACTCTTCTGCACTGTCCTCTTTCGCTTCACTTGCAATGTCTTTGATCATTTCATTTCTAGAAAAAGGGTGGGGATGGGTGTGTGTGTGTGTGGGGGGGGGGGGGGGGGGGGGGGGGGAGACAAAATGTTCGTGTTCAAAACCTGTCTGATCAAAATCCATTTCTTTTGAAGATCGGCACCTTTTTTCCCATCAGTAGTATTATGTAAATCATCAAAACAAAGTATCTTTAAAAGAGAAGAAGGAAGAGGGGGAAGACGTAGATAAGGAGGGAGAGGGAGGAAGAT
Source organism: Conus betulinus (assembly GCA_016801955.1). Classification (NCBI taxonomy): domain Eukaryota; kingdom Metazoa; phylum Mollusca; class Gastropoda; order Neogastropoda; family Conidae; genus Conus; species Conus betulinus. The sequence goes on along the minus strand of JADBJO010011578.1, from coordinate 47,344 downwards.
GATATGAAGATGATGATGAGAGAGAGAGGCTTCCTTTAACTTCTTTTAAAATTTGCCCTTCTTATTGAAAATGAGCGTCCATAGCACTTCATATTGAAATCATTCTTTAGCTAAGGCAGGCAGGTCTCTTTATTAAATCAAACCTCGTGGTGAAGAACATGTCTTTAAGAGCAAATACCACAGATCGTAAATCTCACCATTGATATGTTGATTAACTTTGAACAAAAAAGGTTTACTCTCATCACCATTGTAGTCATCCCGTACCTGCATTATTCGGTTAACAACTGCCACAAATACGAGCCGTCCCGCCCATATCTGTGCCCACTCACCAGTTTACCCCCCACCCCCCCCCCACCCCCCCCCAACCATCCGCTCACATATAAGCTATGCCTTTATCTTTAAGTTTATGATTTTCTAGCAGATCGATCTGGAAATGAAGGGAGAATACACACAAATACAGAGAGAGAGAGAGAGAGAGAGAGAGAGAGAGAGAGAGAGAGAGAGAGAGAAGAGAAAATATTCGCAGTATGCCTTCATCAAGGCATGGCGGTAGTGGCCCCTGCAGAAAACGACACGGCCACAGGGGGCGCTTCTTGGGGTGCCGGAAGCAGACTACCAAAGGCGAAGAGGAGGACGGCTGACACGAAAGACGCGAAGATGCCGAGCAGGTTGAGGCCAAAGGCCCAGGACAGCTCGTTCTTGTCCACCTCCGGCGTGTTGATTTTGAGGAAGTGGGTGAGCATCTCCAAGTCTTCAGCGGTTACTACAATGTCGTTGTTGCCGCTGCTTTCTGATACGTATATAATGGACCCAACGAAACCAAGAAGGCCTGCAAGATCGGAGCACACGCACACACACACACACACACACACACACACACACACACACACACACACACACACACACACACACACCCAACGCACGCACGCACGCACGTACACATACAAGCTTGCACAGGCATGCACACACATACACACGCGCGCGCAGCAGTCCAACAAACCAGTTAGTGTGCGTTTATAATTATCGAAGTTCTTCACTTGCTAACAGTACCATAACACGTTTCACTGTCTTTTGATATACCTATTCAGCGCGTTTGATCGTGTTTGGCATAAAGGACTTCACAAAATGGAAGCAAGTGGAATAGGAGGGAAGCTTCTGGACTGGTTTGCTAATTATCTTTCAAATTGTTCTCCGGCAGTGGTTATTAAAGGTAATAAATCCGGTGTAACGATCCATTTTAACTCCCCTCCACTTTTAACTCCCTGGGAGTTAGAATTAGCACGTGCCAATTTTAACTCCCCGGAATTAAAGCAAACCACGGTCGAATGACTCCCCCTTCCCCCCTCCCCCCCCCCCCCCCCCCCCCCCCCCCTCCTTGTTTTAGATTAACTCCCCCACCACAAAAACATTCAGTTTTATGTGTTAGTCACGATTTGAGAAATAAACATTAATTAAGATACACCCTTCCCTTCCCCTCTGTCTGTCTGTCTGTCTGTTCCCCCCCCCCCCCCCCCCCCCCCACCCCCCCAGCTTTCTTTCAGTCTCTCGTTCGCTCACTCTCACTCTCGTTGCTTGTCTGTCTGCCTTTTTGCTTTGTCTGTCTGTTTGTCTCTCTTAATCTCTCTCCCTCGCTCTTCGCTTGTCTCTCTGTCTGCCTGTCTGTTTATCTATATCAGTGTCTCTGTCTCTAGTGTCTCCCCCCCACTCCCCCTCTGTCTGTCTGTCTGTCTGTGTTGTTTTCTTTTTTTTTTTAACCCCCCCCCTCTCTCTCTCTCTCTCTCTCTCTCTCTCTCTCTCTCTCTCTCTCTCTCTCTCCTCTCCCCCCCCCCCCCCTCTCTCTCTCTGCACGCTTCTACTCACCTTTGTTTACTATTATTAGTGTTTATCAAAGACAGATTGGATTAATAGGCTTTTATGTTAGCCTAAGATCTCTATCCTTGTCAAGTAAAGTTTTCAAGTGTCATGTGTCTCTCTGCAGTGTGTGGGAGGGGGAGGGGGGGCAGTCCTGACATAAAGCCAGAATGACTCCCCCCCCCCCCCCCCCCCCCCCTCCTTTCTATTTTTTAACTCCCCGGAAGTCAATCTGATCAAAATTTCTCGATCGAAAGTAACTCCCCGGGAGTTAGTTTAGGCACGTGCGTATTTTAACTCTCCCCCCCCCCCCCCCCCCCCCCCCCCCCCCTGTGTAGAGTTAATAAAATACGCACGTGCCTAAACTAACTCCCACAGGGAGTTACCTTCGATCAAGAAATGTTGATCCAGATTGACTCCCGGGAGTTAAAAAATAGAAGGGGGGGGGGGGGGGGGGGGGGGGGGGGTGGTCAGAGAGACACTTGGGAGGGGGGGGGGGGGGGGGGGGCTGCAGAGAGACACTTGACACATGACACTTGAAAACTTTACTTGACAAGGATAAAATTCTTAGGCTAACATAAAAAACCTAATAATCCAATCTGTCTTTGATGAACACTAATAATAGTAAACAAACCTGACTAGAAGCATGCAGAGAGAGAGAGAGAGAGAGAGGGGGGGGGGATAAAAGAAAGAAGAAAAAAACAGACAGGCGGACAGACAGAGAGAGGGGGAGTAGGGGGGGGGAGACACTAGGGGGAGTAGGGGGAGACACTAGAGACAGAGACATTGAGATAGATAAACAAAATTAATAGACAGGCAGACAGAGAGAAAAGCAAAGAGAGAGGGAGAGAGATTATGAGAGACAAACAGACAGACAAGCAAAAAGGCAGACAGACAAGCAAGCAAGGAGAGTGAGAGAGTGAGCAAGAGATGAAAGAAAGTTTGGGGTGGGGGGAGAGAGGGAGACAGACAGACAGACAGGCAGACAGACAGAGGGAGGGAGGGGGGGGTGTATATTAATATAAATGTTTTTTCTCAAATCGTGACTAACACAAAAAACTGATGTTTTGCGGTGGGGGAGTTTAATCTAAAACGGGGGTTGGGGGGTGGGGGTCATTCTGCCGTGGTTTGTTTTAACTCCCGGGGAGTTAAAATTGGTATGTGCTAATTCTAACTCCCGGGGAGTTAAAAAGTGGAGGAGAGTTAAAATGGATCGTTACACCGGTTACAAAAGCATTCCCGAGGGTGTTCCCCAAGTTCAGTATTTGGTCCTCATTTATTTCTTATGTAAAGGTACAGTGAACAGCACTAAATTACATGTTAAACTTTTTCGCAGATAATACAAGCGTATCATTAGCGCTGAACAATCCTGTTATTCGCGCAGATATTTAAGTCGGATTTGGATAGAATAAATCTTGAGTCAAATCGTAGAAACTTGAATTCAATGACGAGAAAAACGGAGTTGATGAACTTCAAATGAGACAATGATCCGGTTTCAAGTCTCATATTTGGCTCTATTCATTTAGCAACACACAAACTACCATAGACACCTTGGTACTATACTGCAAATAGGACGAACAGATTAAAAGTGCAATTACCACGGATACAATATTGTTTTCCTCTTTGACATGTTTACGTATAAACTTAGCGGAAAAAAGCGCTAGAATTACGTACATGTCTTTTACGTTGCCTCATTTTGATTGCACCAACGTCATGGGGGATAAGTTACTCTGACATCTAGTCAAAGTCTTTCCAAGTCCTGCCTCTGAAAGCCCTTAGAACTATTGCTGGGGCTGTTCGGCGAACTAGTCACACACACACACACACACACACACACACACACACACACACACACACACACACACACACACACACACACACACACAAACAAACAAAAAACAAAACAAACCACACACACACACACACACACACACACACACACACACACACACACACACACACACACACACACACACACGCACACAGTGAATCTGGGGGTTGTAAAGAAAGAGGTAGACACCACTTTTTAATCTTTTATTTCCAAATGATTAACAGTATGTTTCCCGATTTTTTTTGTTTGTTTGTTTGTTTTGTTTTTCTCTCTCTTTTTTTTAATTCTCAAATATATACATATCATACACATTTGACATATACACTTTCCACAGTATAGCAAGAGCATACGGATATATATCAATGCATAAGTATGTTGCTTCAAATGTGCATTCAAAGACATGTCAAATCAAATATTATGAGAATTTTTTAAAGAAAAAAAGAAAATGAAAACAAAACACGAAAAAAAAAAAAAAAAAAAAAAACTTGAGAAATGGAGACTGGGATTACGGAGATGCGTATTAGATTGAGATTTTGTTGTTATCGATTTTTTTTTTAAAGTATTTGTGTAAAAAATCATCGGCATGTAATTGTACCATAGAGCACCAAACCTGTTTTGATCATTGTTGACTTTAGCATTATAGAATTCAATTTTGAATCTGCAGTTCAGCTGGCTCTGAAAAACTGAAGCATTTGGCCAACGTCTTTCGATCTTACACTTGTAAATATAAGATTTAGCAACCATAATAATAAAGTCAAAAATTGTCTCTGTTTGCATGTGTTTGTCGACTCCAAAGATAACAATATCGCGTGTGATTTTAATGGTAAACGAGTTTCGGCATTTTTCGTTAAATAAATGTTCAACCTCTTTCCAAAAGGTTTGAACGTAATTGCACATCCATAAAAAGTGTTGGACTGTATCTCTCTCTTCATTGCAGAATGTGCAGTTCGTCATGTTTGTCAGGCCCATGGCATTTAAAACAATATTTGTGCCAATAATTCTATGATAATTCTAATTTGAAGCCATTTCAATTTTACATCTTTAATTTTGTGGACACGGGTAAATACCTTATTCCAAGAAACTTCAGAATTAAGTTTTTGTAGCCATTGAGCGCAACAGTTTGGCTTACGCTCATCTTGAGTAAAAATTTCATAGTATCGTTTAGCTCCTTTTCTTTCTTTCTTTCATAATAATAGTAAAAGCCCTCGGCATGTTCTGAATTGTGTTTGCATTATTATTATCACATTTTATTCCAGTTTTCTTTATGAATTCTTTCATTGAGGAAATCCATCCACAGTATGTGACAAAATTTATAGTATAATTATTATTAGCCTTGAATTCTTCAAAGTTCATAAATTGTCCATTTTCCTTCAGAAAATGTTTTATTGCATACTTTCCTTTCTCAATTAATTTCTTTTGTTTAATTATGTCATTTCCTGTTTTTTTATCTTGTCGTTATAAAAAACAGGTTCAGCTAGAAGTTCATTTCATGTTTGTGGTGTCACGCAAAGACAGAATTCCCTATAGGCTATAAAGGTGTGTCTCCAGAACAAATTAGAGCTCATGTATCCTGTACCAAATGCTGGTCCATAATTTTCAATTTTTTTGCTGAATGGATACATTTTCGTAACAATGCTTTTCCATTTGTGATTTGTGATTTTAAAGTTTTTTTATCCATAAAAGTTTCAAAGCATTAATATATTTTTTTTGATGTCAGGTATATTTAAGCCACCTTGCTTTATAGTTTTAATTGTTGTTTTCCTGCTTATTCTATCTTGTTTACCATTCCACACAAAGTTTTTTGAATTTTTTGAAGAGGTCAGGTGGGTTGGGTAAAAAAATCCAGAGGTGTATGAGCTTAGACAGAATGAGGGATTTGAGAACAGCAACTCTTCCGACTGGTGTTATACTTCTTTGAGACCAAATTTTGAATAATGTTTTAACTTCTGCAAATTTGTTGTCATAATTCATGTTTTTCACATTCTTTCAAGTCTTGAGTAAACCAAACACCGAGTATTTTGAATTGAGAAGGGTTCCATATGATTTTTAGATGAGGACAATACTTTTTCTTGGAGTTTTTATGACATCCTAGCCATATTGCTTGTGTTTTTTGCTGTACATGAGGAGTCCTGAAACTCTTCCAAACGTGGTAAGTATATTAATAGACTGTTCAAAAGAATTTTTGTCGCCATTGTTTACTAATTGAGTGTCATCAGCGAACTGGGATATTTTATGTTCTACATCATTTATTTTTATGCCTTTAATCTCTTCTTTTCTTCCTTTATCATTACGGCTAAAATTTCTGCGCATATAATGAATAAGTAAGGAGATATAGGGTCTCCCTGTCTACATCCTCTTTCTACTTTAAACCACTGAGCAGACTGGCCATTTACAATAACAGTTGATTTAATATCCTTATAGAATGTTTCTATCCAGTGACATATACTTTCACCAAACCCGAAAGCCCTATTTCCCGATTATTTGATCGATCTTGTTCCTAACTTCAGACAGGCATCCTCCTTATTGTAGCCGTAGACTCTTAGAGCGGGTGATTCCAAGACTCAAAACTGAAATATGATATCGAAAACCGTTTATTCCTCCTGCCACATAAATATGGAACGTCCTACCGGATCAGATTTAAGACCTGTAATTTCTTGTGTGCATTTAAACATTACTTGTCTGCTCATGGTCGTGCTGTACTTATGTGCTTTTACTTCAGTCTGAGGAAAGAAGAGAGAATTCGTGGTCACCTTCGCCTTGGGGTTAGTGATCTAAAACATTACATGTTCAATTGAAACTTAATAGATGATCCCGGCTGTACCTCTTATCATGAAGGAAAGCAGCTGAAAATTTTTTAATTATCATGTTCTCACTTTAACAATTGTTAAGTCTTGCTCCAAATTATGTTCAAGTTCAACTTCTTTTGAAAAGTAGTCCTGATTTCTATGCTGATACAAATATGTTCATATTTTAGACCGTACAAAAATTCATATAAGTTTTAAATTCTTTTTAAATAGAACAACTTTGTGTATGTTGAAGCGTGCAGGTATGGCCCTCACTAGTATTAAGAATAACTGGTTCAGAATTTTTGCATACAAAATGTACAATTTAATTATAATTGAAAAATCTGTCCTGTCTCCCCTATTTTCTTCCCTCTTTCTTTCTTGTGTCTGTCATCTACTCATTTACTTATTTTTTACTCTCTGCTCAGGTCGGTAGATCAGTGTGTCAGGTATGATGGGAATGTGTCCAAAACTGTCGTTTTTCGTAACAGATTTTGTCTTTGTCTACCAGCTGCATCGTAAGCTTTCAGTGTAATGTATATTTCAGACCAAGATATAAAACTATAAGCCTGTTGTCGCTCTTTCGATGCTGACAACTCTTATGTCATTATTTTAATAAAGTTCTGTTTAGACCAGTGGGACTTCGACAAGGGCAAATAGTGGAAAAACATGGCGAGAAACCTATCCTTTCTTTATCCTCAGTTCTCTCCGATGTGATCTCTCCTTCAGTTTTTTGTATACCTAATATACATCAAGTAATGCATCATTCCGACAAAATATAAAAGGCAGCAAAAGCAAAAGTAAAGAAAGTCCGAAGAAGACCGTCCAGTCTTGAAGTCATCTGGGGTGAACATATTGATGATTATCTTGAAAATTATC
>JADBJO010011578.1:0-37500 GCA_016801955.1 Conus betulinus | reverse complement strand
AGCGATATGGTCTGAAACCCTTGCACGGTGCTCACCCACTCTGCACAAGAAGGAAAGAAATCAAGTAAGAAGGAAAGAAAGGCGGATGTTTTGTTTTGAATTATTGACCCAACTATAGTACAACAATCCCTGTCTTTCTTCGTTTCGCTTTCTTCTTCTTTTTCTTTGTTCTACCTGCTGTATGAGGTCGGTCCTGCAGAACTGTACCAGACGGCGACAGAACTGTTAACAGATTGAACTGTAACAGGCATTGACAGTAATTCATTACAAGGTGAACGACATGTGGAAATACCTGCAGATACATGCAAGCATACATGCATACATCAACAAAGAGGGCAAATCGCTTTCTCCGTTGGAGGCAGGGGGTGGGAGGGATTTTTCCTCAAATTGGACACAAAACCACACACATTTTTCGCCCTATTTGGGGAGGTAAGTGATTGTTCGTCGTTCATTGTTTTTGTTGTCTTGGATGCTGTTTGTCTTGCTTGAAAGAAAACCAACGAGGTCGAAACGCGTCGTGTATGTTTGTTTCTTTTGTTTTGGCGGCAGATTAATTTTTCTTTTAAGTTTGACCTTAAATCTGATTGTGGCAGAAAAAAAAAAGTCTCAGCGTGTACATATCGATATGTCTCACCTGGTCCTTTTTTTTTCGATAGTGTTTGTTTACGCGATTTCAGGCACCGTTTGTGCAAAAAATTATGTGCACAGGTCTATAGTTGTTTCCGTCATTTATTTTTGTCACGTTTTGGTGAGAAGAAAAACAGGTTTATTTTTAATTCAGATTCGGAGGCTATTGGTATCCTGAGAAGTTCATGTGAAATTAAAGAAAAAAAAAAAGGGATCTGCTCACTCTGTTTTGGTCATCATTCCTCACCACGGGCCTCCGGGACTACAGCTGCCGTTGCTGCAGCCTGATAGTGATGACGATGATGATTACCATCATGGTGGGGAGGGTCCAGTACTAACAGTATTATAGATGTTAGTGATAATGATGATGATGATGATGATGATGATGATGATGATGATGATGAAATGATCGTTATCATCATCACCATTATCATCATCATCATCATGAATCGTTATTCATCATCATCGTCGTCGTCGTCGTCGTCGTCGTCGTCATGAATCCTCGTTATGAATTATCATCACCATCAACATCATCATCTTCATTCATCATCGTCGTCATCATCATCATCATCATCCCACCATCATGAATCCTCATTATGAATCATCACCATCACCACCACCACCATCATCATCATCCATCATTGTCGTCATCATCATCATCATCATCATCATCATCATCATCATCATCACCACCACCATCACCGCCACCACTGCCATCATCATCATCATCATCATCATCATCACTCCACCACCACACCACCACCACCACCATCATAATCAAACAAACATTGAAGTTGTTTCCATCCACTCACCAGGAGCGCCATGATGGGGTGACACAGGACCACACAGACCTTGTGAGAAGGGAATCATCTGGTCACACGTCTGCCACAGCCCGTTGTGGCCGGTGATGGACAAGAAGACAAAAGGGTGCTCATAATCCATTCCCGTGTCGGATCCAGAAGAAAGGGAAATGCTGTAATTGGTCCAATAGGGCATGGAAAACCCCACGATGTGTAGGACGATTCCGACCAACAGTAACAACAGGCCTGCTTTGTAGCCGCGCTGTCTTTGAGAAAACAAACATTCTGCTTGCCTGGAGCGCGTTAGGCAAGGTGAGCCTATCTGAACTACTCTTTTTAGAGCTTTCCTGATTGTGTTCCTGTGTATTCTTCCTTCGCGGCTTTCCTATGATTTTCAGTCTCCAGTTTCGGTTCCCTTGATAATCATACACTTTCTTACAGTGTGGGCTCTTCTTGTGGTTTTTTTTTTTTTTTTTTTTTTTTTTTTTTTTTTTTCGATCAGCCAAAAGTTTAACTTAAATCAGTCAGCTGTTTTTTCACAAGCAAATGGCGAATCCTGTTTTGATAATCCTTTTAAGCCTTTGGAGCCATTAAAAAATTCGATTTTCATCAACGTCCTCCAGCACCGACGTGTAAAGGCTCAAAATGCCGGTGGAGATTCGGTTCACAGAGAATCAGACTGACGGTGTGGTCTGTGGGCTGCCTACGCCCTGGGTGACATCTGGAGACTGTGCGACGTGTTTCTGTTCGTCGTCAAATCATGAGATCGGGTCACGCCCCAGGTAGGGCCAGGCTGACACGGGCTCGTGACTCACCTTCTGTGGGCGGCTCGTTGTATTCAGTGTCTAGCCCATTTGCCGATGACTATGGCTCCTGGTTCACCACGAGCGGCATCAATTAAGACACATTCCATCCAGCATTCACAACGACCTGCTTAACACCGCCCCCCCCCCCCCCCCCTTCTCTCTCTCTCTCTTCTCTCTCTCTCTCTCTCTCTCTCTCTCTCTCTCTGTCTCACACACACACACACACACACACACACACACACACACACACACACACACACACACACACACATATGCACGCACGCACGCAAACATGCACGCAAACGCACACACACACACACACACACACACACACACACACACACACACACACACACACACACCTACATACATACATACATACATACAGAGAGAGAGAGAGAGAGAGAGAGAGAGAGAGAGACTGACAGGCAGAGCGACAGACAGACAAACATACAGAGATACAGACAGAAATTATCTTATTTCAGTCAATTTCAAGTGTTCCAATTTGTTGTCTTTTAAACGTGTTTTCAGAATAGTGGTTACGCTCTTACAGTTGGTTAAGCCTGTCTTGAATCTATTGCCAACTCATCTATACCAAGTGTCCCATCACGAAACAAACCAGTCAGCATGTCGGAAGGGTCATGGCACTAGAACTGCTGAGCTGAGTCATTCACAAGTTTTTGACGAAGGCAAATGAAAGGTTTGTCTCCCTTACTGGTTTTGCTAGACCTGAGTCTAGCATTCGACACGCCTGACTATTTCACTATGTTTAACAGATTAACGGTAGTGTTTGGTGTTTAGGGCATAGCGTTGCTATGATTCTCATCATACCTCAATGGCCGGACCAAGTCAGTCATTGTTGACTAGGTTCAGTCTGCCTGCCCCAAGCCCTCTTGCAAGTTGTGTTTCCCAAGGACGGCCCAGTACTAGTACCTTTTATAAGTACCATATATATGCAGCTACACTCGGGCGTAATTACCGCTCACAGATATGATTTCCACAGATAGGCAGATGGTACTGAGCTGTCTAAACGCCCTCCACCTGAAGATATTTGTTCTGTACAAACAGATATTCAGTTCGATTTGGATTATTTATTATTCTGGATAAATAGTTTCAAACTGACCCTGAATCCCGATTAAAAAAAACTGAACGAATGCATGTTAACAATCAGTATCCATTACACTAGTGGCCAGTGGGTCTGCAGACATTGGTAGTAGAGAAACTAAATATGTGATATGCTAAACATCTTGTAATCTGATCGGGCCCAACTCTCTATCCTCTCAGGAGCATATTAGCAGTGTTCAACGCACTTTTTTGTTTTTTTTTTAAACTAAGACGTATTGCACTTGCTGGATCAGTTTGTCTTATGACGCATTGTTTCGCATCATCACAGCCTTACTAGCAACCAGGCTTCTTCTTCCTTCTTCTGCTCCCTTGACCTCATGGAGAGTCACTGAGGCACCGCACTGAAGATCAGTTCACCAGGTTCCTCCACTTCTGCTGGCTGTGTGTCAAGGTCCATTCTACGATGTTTTCAGTCCCTCGATTGTGGTTGTGTTGTTGTTGTTGTTGTTGTTGTTGTTGTTGTTGTTGTTGTTGTTGTTACTGTTGTTGCTGCTTTTGTTATCTTCCCCTCCATCTCCATCCCTCAACAGTTCCCTGGATGATTGTGCTAGCAAGACCATTGGATCGTGTGGCATGGTTTTACCGACATAGTTTTCTTTCCTTAACTGATGTCAGTAGATCTTAATGTCTGATCTGCTGTTTAGTGGTTTGATGCACTTGTTCAATGGAGATATAATGAGTATGTCTGATGTTTAGCATCTTCCTGTAACATTTTGTTTCAAGGCTTGAATTCTTTCCAGATCCACTACTAGTGTGTGTGTGTGTGTGTGTGTGTGTGTGTGTGTGTGTGTGTGTGTGTGTGTGTGTGTGTGTGTGTGTGTGTGTGTGTTGCCTGCGTTCGGATAGATGGAATTACTGGTACACACAGGATCCAGACCTTATGTTTCCTGGAAATGTTCTTGTCTTTCCCTACAGGTATTAGTCTGGGCCCTAGTGATTCTGTAACTTGGTTCTCAACGGTCATCCAGGAGAACAAATTCACCGTCTGCCAAGAAGTTAGAACATTGCTGCAAGGCTCGTATTAAGGGTGGGGCGGTACGGGGGGGGGGGGGGGGGGGGGGGGGGGGGGAGGGGGGGAAGGAAGGAAGAAAGCAAACAACAACGAACAACAACACCAACACCCAACAAGAAAAACAGAGAACACTTCAAATTGCCGTGAAAGGAGCCCCACTGGCTCTCTGAGAAAAAAAAAAAAGAGCTAATACAAGGCAGGCGTTTTAATGGTTCATGTCCGCTGTATTTACCTGCCTCATTAAGTACAAAATCATTCTTGCCGTACACTTCGATGTTCCAACGAAAAGCTTTTGGGACTTCCGAGGCGCAACGTGAAACCTATGGGAGTACACAGTTTTAGTTTATCTACACCACAAGCCTGGTACTCTCCGCCATCTAGTCTGCTCAAATTTCATCTCTCTCCGAACTTAATTCAAAATGCCTTTAGACATGCCTGTTTCGACAAGCATTCCCTTGGCCCATGTTATAAGCAGTGTGTATTGTGTATGGGAAATTGGGGGCAGAAGCATTCTGTGCGTTGTTGTGAGGTCAGTGGAGGGGGCAAGGGTGAGGAAGTGGTTCTGAATTCGTGGTTTTTCATATGAATGGTGAGTGGACAGCGAAAGAGTTGCTCGTGCAAGTTTTTGCGCTTTTGAATACTGTTAATGATTATCGTTATCACCCTAGATGTGTGTGCGTGCGTGCGTGCGTGCGTGCGAAAGGACAAGAAAAAAGCTTAGAGACAAATCAGTGTCAGCTCCAGATTTTTCCATTAGATGAAGTCTTCGATGCAAACAAACTAGGAAGGAGGGATGGGCCGAGATGGTGGTGGGGGCTGGTGTGGGTGGGGGGGGGGGGGGGGGGGGGAGGGGGGGGGGGGGAGTGAGGGGGCGCTGTTGTCTATTGTATAAGGGCTAAAGGTCAGAAAAATAAGAATTTGATCATTTTTTCTAATTGTACACTCATGTTTTCCCCCCCCCCCCCCTTTTTTTTCCCCAGTATGTACACCATAGATAGAAACGTCCTCTGCTAGGAACACCTATGTCTTCCCAGAATCGCTCTTCTTTCAACCCCACCTACCCACTCTCTTCTACGTTTACCCATACAGGTGCCACATGCAAGTACGTGCCACGTCAGTCTACGACCCATGTAATCAGTTTTAAACACTGAAACCCCGTAATTTGCTCCTGTCGTGCTGCCTTTTTTACCACGCCGTGTCTTAGTTTTACTGGCTCCCATGATTTTGGCCTTCTGTTTTCCAGATACTGTACCATCAGTCATAAACTCCTGTCATTCGATACCATGAATAGTAACCCGTACTGCCGGATGCCCGAATTAGGTAACCCTTTCAAAACCTGGTCAGGCATACCAAAACCTCGAGCACAGTTCATTCGACTGAATAGAAGAAGGAAGAAGAAGAAGAAAAAGAAGAAGTAAGCCGGTCACCCTTTCAAAAACCTGGGTCAGGCATACCAAAAAGCTCGAGAACAGGTTCCTTCGAAGACTAAGAAGAAGAAGAAGAAGAAGAAGAAGAGAAGAAGAAGAAGAAGAAAAAGAGTTCATCAAGAAAAAACAGTTCTGTGTAAGCCCCCGTCACTCTCTCTCCCTCCTCTCATCCAAAATACAAATATCAAACTAAAACAAAAAAGGCCCTTAGAATGTAATAAAGAAGCTGACATGGGTGGATTTTGGTCTTACAGACAAAACTGGCCAAAGAATTAGTGACAGCGGTGGCATTCTCTCTCGGACTGCACTCTCTCTCTCTCTCTCTCTCTCTCTCTCTCTCTCTCTCTCTCTCTCTCTCTCTCTCTTGAGTAACTGTACACGTACAGCTTAAGTTCTGTCTGTCTGTCTGTCTGTCTGTCTGTCTGTCTGTCTGTCTGTCTCTCTCTCTCTCTCTCTCTCTCTCTCTCTCTCTCTCTCTCTCTCTCTCTCTCTCTCTCTCTCACACCGAGTACTGTACACGTCCAGCTCAAGCTCTGTCTGTCTGTCTGTCTGTCTGTCTGTCTGTCTGTCTGTCTGTCTGTCTGTCTGTCTCTCTGTCTGTCTCTCTCTCTCTCTCTCTCTCTCTCTCACTCACTCTCTCCATTAACTGTGCACGTCAGCTCAAGCACTGTTAGATATGAATTTATTATGCTTTTCGTTATTGGGGTCTCAGTCTCGATTTGTTTCACAAGAATTTTTTTTTTTTTAATCCACAGCATGAAATTTTTTTTTTTTAATCACAAACTCTGCTCCACCCCATCCCCACACTCTTCCACCCCCGACCCCACCCCCCACCCCGACACTCACGCGCGCGGGTGCACGCATGTGCATGCACGCACGGACGCGCGCTCACACACAACGCACATACGCACGCGCGCGCGCGCGCTCACACACACACACACACACACACACACACACACACACACACACACACACACGTTGCACATACTCATAGCATGCACGCGCGTGCGCGCTCACACACACACACACACACACACACACACACACACACACACACACACACACACACACACACACACACACACACACACACTTCTCCCCACGACCCGGTCACACATGCATTTTATGGTCAACTAACTTGACGTGTCTTGACACAGGCACGGCAGATGAAGTAGTCTAAAACAAAATAAAGGAGAAACTAAACGGCCTGGTCACACATGCACCTTATGCAACAAACTTGACGTGTCTTGACACAGGCACGGTAGATGCAGTTGTCTAAAACACAATAAAGGAGAAAACTAAACGGCCCGGTCACATATGCATTTTATGGTCAACAAACTTGACGTGTCTTGACACAGGCACGGCAGATGAAGTAGTCTAAAACAAAATAAAGGAGAAACTAAACGGAACAGAAAAAACGCAGCAAATGGCAAACACTAAGTAAATCACCTAGGTTTGAACAAACAGAAGAGATTCAAGACCGAAAATGGAACGATCGTCAGACCAAGTGCCTATTGCAAGTGGCGTTACACAACGTGCAGTTCTGGGGCCACTTCTTTCCAACCTTTTCCTCCAATAACGACGACCTCCCAAACAGTTTTCAGCCACAAAGTACGGTCCAGTATTCGTCAATGACTGCGTGTATATAGGGTAATGAAAACAAAACAAACAGCAAAATATTCTGGTGAGTGATTTCAACACCTTGTCGCGGTGGGAATGAAAGCTGGGGGATGGGGTTACATCCACTGAAGGGTAAGGAGCTACCCTGTGGCAGATCAAGTTAGCTACCATCTCTGTGATCGCCTAGCTGAAGGGCTTGGCACCAGAAGGTTCAACCAGCCCTACGTGCCATGGAGCTGACGTCACAAAGTACCCACGTGGACCACCTCACAAATCAAGCCAGCAGCATGTTAGTCTTCCTGGAGAGGAGCTCGATGACAGTCGCTTAGTGAGAAGACCAAAAGGAAGATCCCCCGAGTCCAGCCTTGGGTTGAACCTATGAGGCTCACATCCCTGTCCTCTGGCTTGCCTGCCGGGGGGGAAAGGGGGTAAGGGGGGGGGGGGGGGGGGGGGGATGGGCGACCAGTTAGGGTGTGACAGTCACGTATGTGTGTGTGTGTGTGTGTGTGTGTGTGTGTGTGTGTGTGTGTGTGTGTGTGTGTGTGTGTGTGAGTGTGTGTGTGTGTGTGTGTGTGTGTGTGTGTGTGTGTGTGTGTGTGTGTGTGTGTGTGTGCACGCGCGCGCTGTGCGTGCGTGCGTGTGTGTATGCGTGCGTGCGTACTTAAAGTGATTGCAAATAAATTGTGTTAGTGTGTGTGTGTGTGTGTGTGTGTGTGTGTGTGTGTGTGTGTGTGTGTGTGTGTATGCGCGCGCATGTGTGTATGTGTGTGCGTGCGTGTGTGAGTGCGCAAATGTGTGTGCGTGCATGCGTGCGTGCGTGCGTGCATGCTGCGTGCGCGCGCGCGCGTGTGTGTGTGTGTGTGTGCGCGCGCGCGCGCGCGCGTGTGTATTCGTTCGTTCTTCTGTTTAACGTCAGTTCACTTTAAGTAATATTAGACGTGAATGAATGAAGAGAATGACTTAGAGAGAGAGAGAGAGAGAGAGAGAGAGAGAGAGGAGAGAGAGAGAGAGAGAGAGAGAGAGAGAGAGAGAGAGAGAGAGAGAGAGAGAGAGAGAGAGAGAGAACACTGACACTTTTTATTGACATTGGCCTAACTAGCCCTTATGTCAAGGGGTGTACATTGTCTTCGTAAACTTATCAAAGGCGAAAAATAGAAATAATAATCAGAAACCATAGCTTCACATATGTAGAAAAATCTTTAACACATATGTGAAAATACCCGTGGCGGGCACGCATACACACACACACGCACACATACACCACACACCCACACCCACGCATGCGCTCACACATTCTCACTAACATACATACAAAAAAGTGTGCGTACAAAACCACATTCCAGCGTCAAGTTTTGCGTCTCAACTAATTCGTTCAATTTTACACAGGGCTGGGACAGATCATCGTAAGAAGTAAATAAATAAGTATTCACCTATTGTTTTGTCGAAAAACGTATTATGTCAATTACTTAGTTTCTTTTTTTCTGATAGACCTGGCCTCTGCTATAAACTTCGCAAGTGATTGGAGCAATTCTTCATCTTCAATGCACAACAACCCACATAGGTCATTGCGGACTGCAACATTTGTTTCGAAAACTTTTCATTTACTTCTTAAGTCTTTATACAACTCACAATGAAACAGAAAATTCTTCATTTTCCTTGAAGGCATGATTTTTATCTGAACAAAAGTTCTTGGAACTGCTTTGCTACGGTTCGTTTTTGTGGTTAATTGTAGTACGTAGTTA
This sequence comes from Conus betulinus, assembly GCA_016801955.1. Classification (NCBI taxonomy): domain Eukaryota; kingdom Metazoa; phylum Mollusca; class Gastropoda; order Neogastropoda; family Conidae; genus Conus; species Conus betulinus. The sequence goes on along the minus strand of JADBJO010011578.1, from coordinate 28,341 downwards.
GTTGTTCCAGTTGCCTAAGTTTGATTTGGGTTGTTTTCTTTAAAAACATGCCACTCCAACATGGCGACCTACGGACGGATGCTCTTGTTTGAGCAGTTCCGACGTCTTTTCTGCTCAGGGGCAAGACTTTGCAACTCTAAATCCAGTCGACTGAAAGGCAGAAAGACGAGTTCTCAACAGTGGCTGAAAAGACAGTGGTCTGATCAGTATGTGAAGAAAGCAAGGGGCTGAGAATTACCGGTGTCGTAGCGCATTTCAAGTTGTTGGAAATCGATGAAAAACATCGTCTGCTGCATCCAGGTGCAGTCGTGATTGATTGCGGAGCTGCGCCTGGATCATGGACACAAGTTGCTGTGGACAAAGTGTGTCACACTACTTTAGTGGACAAAGGGAAAGATAGTGGTAAGAACGTATGCTATTCAAGTGTGCCACAAAATCAGTCTCATGCTTTCGCAGTTGTCGGGCAAAAAAGCGCCATGCAATTGAACCAAATGGGCAAATAAAGCTCTTCCATGATCAGTATCAGGATCGTATAACTAGATTAAATGTAATAAAAGTTGTTGTGTGTTGTTTTTTCATTAAATTTTCAAGCACCATCACTTTGGTTTGTTTATAAATGGTTTGGTTCTTTCGTTACACAAACGCACTGTGAAATCAACCATTTGAGAAGAGGTGGGTCTCGATCACGCATACAACAGAACTACGATTTAAAGATTGTAACCAACATGGGAATCAACTTCAGCTTATCCATAAACTGAATTGCTTCCCCAACAACTTCACTTTTAATGCGAGGCAGTGATAGAGCCAGTGCCAAAATGTATCACTAGAAATCATAGAGATGATTATCTCCATCAAACTTTGCATGACAAAAAAATAATTTGTCGACATAGCATTTACAGAAAAAGGATGACAACACACACATGAATGTAAGATACAATCATGGTTTGCCAATGTTGCTGAATGTAATTGTATGGATGCTGCTAATGTAACAGTGACAGTCCCCCCCCCTCCCCACACACACACACACACACAAAAAGTAAATGATGGGTAAAACGTTAACAGCGGTAGTATGTGATAATGTTATAAGTTATGCAAGAGATGCTTTTGCAATGTCAGTGGTATAATAGAACCTTGGAATGTAATAAAAAGATTTTTAAGACAGTGAAAACATAGAATGAACAGACAGTCACTTATCTGTTCGTACTGGGTGCAAAAAGTCTACAGAATGGAGCCAAGGCTGAAGGAGAGACAATACGGATTGAAATAATAGAAATAATTATAATGATCACGAAATAAAGAAAACAATGATAATGATAGTAATAATGGTGGTATAATCATATAATGATGAATGATTATAACTGTGATAGTAATCGTATAATAATAATAATAGCAGTACTAACAGTAACAGAAGTTAGTAATAATGGTAGTGTAATCATATAATGATGAATGATTATAACTATGACAGTAATTGTATAAGAATAATAATAATGATAGCAATACTAACATTAACAGAAGAGGAAGAAAGAGAGGAGTTAGAGGATAGTTACATATATAGCAGCAATAGTAATAATAATAATTGTAATAGTAATGATGATGATGGTGATGATAATGATAAAAAAGAGAAGAAGAGGGAGGAAGAGGAGAGGAAGACGACAGAGAAGAAGGGTGGGTACTGATGATTTTGGAAAAGATATTAAGATACAATCTAAGAAATATAACAATGATTATAATGATAATTTTTTTTTAACTAAAACTAGTTTTTTTGTACTACTATAAATGATGCTGTGAATAATCTAACCTGATCAGTGACTGCAAGAACAAGAGTCAGTGCTTTGAAACACCTGCGCTACAGGAATGTTTGATGCTCATTGTAATTTAGTGTAAACTCATCAAATAGATATATTTGTCAGGATAATGCTGCGCTGACATTTCTGCTTCCCAAATAATAAGTTTATTTGTCAAGATAACATTTTGCTGAGATTCAGTGTCTCCTAATCATAAAAGAAAATCTCCTAAGAGCTCTTCTAATTACACATGTAGATGTACGCACATATGACATCATTACGAAACACACATACACACACCCTTTTTTTTTTTTTTTATCTATCAGTTTGACAGGCATATCCATTATACGGGTAGTCAGTCAGCTGCCTTCCTGTTTCTGTAATTTGATGAAATAGAAAGTTTTGAACAGCTTATTTCCATCTTCAGGATACAACTACCACATGACAGGAGTCTGTACACAGGCAGGTACAGACACTGTTGACTTGGAAGACGGACACAAAATCCTCACCCTTTATGCATGGAATCCAGCTGAAAATCAAGACATGGGGGAAGGAATCAGTACACCACTGAACTTATTTTAAATGTAATTAATAGCGAACTGCCAAGAAAATGTAGACAAACGAATCACAAGACAAACATGAACGAAGCGTTTTGACCTCTTAGGTCTTCTTCAGGCAAGATACAAAACACTCAGGACAGCAAAAATGAATGAGCAATCACTTATCTTCCTTCACTTCAGTGCAAGATGGGCGTTGCATGAGAACAAGGCTGTTATGTCAGTATCCCATCTCAACTTTCTAAAACAATGCATTTGACTATGTATCACCCCTCGCGGCTTCTTACTTTCTCTCTCCCCATTCAGTCTTCATAACACCACTCACTACTACCACTACAAAGATTCTTTTCCAAGCCATCTGTAAACTCATGTTGGCACATATTAAAACACTCAGTTCGTCCCTGGAATCTCTGTCCTGTCTTCTCCAACATTTCAAACAACAAACCACAATCATGCCCATCGCCACTGCTTCAAGACTCGGACAGCTCATCCACTCACACAACCAACTCATTCACAACCACTGCAACCAAATCAAACAAGGCAAATTATCAAAATTACAAAACAAATACAAGGCAAACCTCCCAGACCAGTCGGATCCCCCAACACACAATACTGATCCCACTACCACCCATGAGCAACACCGCAACCCTGTCCACTGCATTCCTGATAATCATACCCTCACCAATGATGAAAGATCAGTCATGGCGAAAGGTATGAAATTTATTCCTATTCAGCCTACCACCAATAAATATCAAAACCATGTTGATGTTAAAAGATTCTTTAGAAATGAAGATGGATGGCTGCACTTGACAATGTACCTAAGCCCCCACTACCAGAGAGCTCAGACATTTTTACCCACCTTTTTCAAACTCCAGTACTCTGCCAATCACCTCTTGACAAATCTTCTGCATTTTTTTTTGCACTAAAATGAATGAAGATAATTGATTGCTCGTTAATTTTTCTTATCCTGAGTGTTTTGTCTCTTGCCTGAAGAAGACCTAAGAGGTTGAAACACGCCATGTTTTGTCTTGTGATTCGTTTGTCTACGTTTTCTTGGTTGTTCGCTATTAATTACATTTAAAATTTGTATAGATTTCTGCCTGCAGTTGCCACACTTTGTGACTAGATCTACCACAGAACTTGTCAAGGTGCACATACAAAGTGCAATAATTTGACAGACAATGAGACATGCTTCTGTAGTAGTTGTATAGCTGGCAGATCAAGTTCACCATCACCCAAAGTGACTGGGTTTTTTTTCAGGAGCAAGTGAAGGTTTGGTTATTGGTGTTGACCTGGAGCACATGATGCCAGTGTGGAGGGTGCCTACATCCTGCACCAGAGTGACTTCACCTCACAGGGCAGTCAGCAGCAGATCAGAGCTATCCTGCATGGAAGACCAGCTGATGTTGTGCTCAGCGACATGGCTCCCAGAGCAACCGGACAAAAATCGTTGGACCATGAACTCATTGTCAAGCTGTGTTTCTCAGTGTTAGTGTTTGCAAGAAGTGTGTTGAGACCAGGTGGGCATGTTATATGCAAATTATGGCAAGGGGGAGGAGAGCAGCAGAAACTGGAAGGTGCCATGGGCAGCATTTTTGAGAAAGTCAAGGTGGTGAAGCCAGCTTCCAGCAGGACAGACTCTGCTGCTGAAATATTTCTTGTTGGAAAAAACTTCTGTGGAGTGAGGTAGTGTGAATGAATTATATACGTACTCATTATATTTGTCAGCTGTGTGAAAGGTGACACAAATTGCCCATAAACGAAAAAACAGTAGTGATGGCATATCTTCATTCAGTGTAGGAAAATAAATCGAGGCTAATTCTTTGTAGTACAGTAGATATCACTGCTTTTTTTTTTGCTTTTTTTTTTTTGGTCATTCTTCTTCTTCTTCCTGTTCATCTCATTATATCATCATAGGATTGGGGGTATGAGGGTTATCCTGATTTAAGTTTGTGTGCCTATGGCCAGATACCACCAACTTCAGCTGAAGTTTTCTTTCACAATAACTCGCCCATGGCTCCTGGCCCAAAGTCCCTATCCTGGGAGCACTGGAGGGGATTGTTTCTCTGGGATTCCCACCAGGATTTTGTAAAGATCGCCCTTATCTGCCAGGTGATCCTGTACAGGACATACAGGGCATATTTTATGGGTAACCTAGCCAAATGATACACCACTCCGTCCGTGATAGGATTGCCGTCAGTTTGGTCCAGGATGCTAAATTTCACAGCCAACACCCACATGTAGGCATCGCTCCCCTGTCTGCCTCTTGTTGACTGGTTCTGCTGGGGGATGGTCTCCACAGCAATACACTCAAGCACTGAGGGAGGAGTATCTCGCCATATCCAAGTGTTTTGGTTTACAGACCTTCCTTCACCTTTCACAGTCTTTGCTTAATAAGCATGGACCAGAGAAATGCCTGGCAAACACCCGTCTGGTCTCATCTATTATTACCTGTTCTTCTTTCTTGTATGGAAAATGCCAATGTGCAATCCGCTGGATAGGGTGCTTTGACATAGGACTGATTATATATTGATAGCCTGAACTTCTAGGCAGGTTTTTCAACCATTGACCGGACAAGTCTTGATGCTTCTTTGATTATTACAGGTTAACATTCATCCATGTCCTGTTCAATACCCCTGTGGGATTAGGAGCCTTAGGAATTGCAAGCAGGCACTGTGCTTGTGTACAGTGTTTTGAATTCAAGGGGGTGAAATGTATCCCAGGTTTGTTGCCTGTATGCATTTTGATGACATGCATGCATGTGTGTGTCTAGTGTTATGCTTGTTAGAAAAAAGTCTTTTTTCTTTGGTGTTTATATCCAGGACTGTTTATATCTATCTATATATATCTACATCTCTCACTTTCACTCTCTCTCTCTCTCTCTCTCTCTCTCTCTCTCTCTCTCTGTATATATGTATGTATGTATATAATATATGCTTGTGCATATGTGTGTGTGTATGTCTGTCTGTCTGTCTGTCGTCTGTGTTTGAGAGAGAAAGCACAAGCTACCTCATCAGATTGTTCAGCTGTTTATAAATCTGTGATAACACTGCAAAAAAGGAGAAGATGGTTATGCCATGTAAATTATATGGTCTCCCTGTGCATGTAAAGCATACAAACAGTGAAACTCGTCTAATATGACCTTCACTCAAAAGTTACATGACTTGTCAACAGTAACCAATGTTTTGTTTATATCGATTGTTCATTATTGTAGACATATTTTGTCACATGTTCAAGATCTTTAGGAGAAAAAAAAAAAAAACTCTAAACGAGAGCTGGGCAACAGTAGGAGGAGAAGAGCATCTCTCCTCCCACCTTCTCTTTCCCTCCCCCCTCATACAAGTCAAGTGTTTCAGGTCTCAGCTCTGTACATTGTGTAGGGGCTGGTCACATTCAGGTCACAAATCATGAACGCCTTTTGTCTTGTGGCCCTGATTTTTATCTTTTGCGCTACCTGGATTTGAGCCTCCCCTCCCCCCCTCCCCCAGCCTGGTCAGGTACCACCAGGCCATTCCACCTTTTGATGGACGTCTTGTCTTCTTCACTATTACTTTATTTGTTGTTTTAACTGAGAAGTTAAAGCCTTGTGAAGTGTACTTTTGTTCACATTCAACCAGATCCAGCAGAAACTCTTCACAGCTGCTTCTGCAGTTGCCTTCATGGCTCTGATCCTTTTCTGTCCAGACATTGAAAGTTGATGTGTTTTTTTTTTTTGAGATCCAACAACTTTTAGGGTGAGTACTATGGCTTAGAAGCCATAGTCCTTAAAACTGCTGGCCACAGTGGTGTATTTGGTGTATTTCTTACTTGTGTAAGAGTGTGTGTGCTCTGTTTATGTAATACAGCCAGTTCAGTCAGGATCATTTGTTTCGATGAATGTGAGTGGAGTATTGATTTGATCTCTCATGCCATTTTTGCTGTTAATTTCTGGAGCTTTTTGCCATTCTGGGAGGTTACTGCATGCTCCCAGTCATTTATTACAACCATCTGATCCTCCATCCATGCCCTGAACGCCACAGGTGCAGCCAACCATGAGTTGCTGCTATGTAGAATGTTCTTGCTGGAGATTCTGCTGATGTGGTTTTACCTGTGGCAGGGTAAATTGCATTTGCAGTCTTTTTAAGCCCTTGGTCTGCCTCCATGTCTCTAACTTCATTGAGTTAATTACACACCAGCTCAGCACATGCTCTACTACTCATCCGATTTCCTCTGTTTCATCACGTTTGTGAGGGCAGGTGATGTACAGATATGGGGACAATTCTAGTCCTAAGAGAGACCATACACCACATTTTGTTTCAGCTGATGCTTCTGGACTGCACTTTTACTCTTGCTTCATCACCCTTGTTGACCTTGATGGACTGCCTTCTGGATTCTGACTACCACCTCATTTGTGTTAGTCCCAGTCCCAGCCTATAGGACTGTGTGTGTCCTATGATTTTACCTATCTTTAGGCTTGCCTTTTCCATGTTCACTGTGGGGTTGGGCTTCACCAATGTCACAACCTTTTAGTTCTCAAGCATGGTTAACCTTTCTTTTCCCACTGTGTGCCTCTCAACGATAGATGTCCAGGGTGGCTTCATCTTTGTTCAGTAGAGTGCAATGTCAGTAGGGACCAGGAAGGACACCAAGCCATCTCCCTGCGTCTTTGTTGAGTACCGCCATATGTTGATTTTAGAAGAGGCCAGAGAATCTTTGGGATCAACATGAACAGCAAGCATCAGACTTTGATTTGCAAGGGAAGCCATTTTAGTCTATCATCTGCTTTTCTACAGCCATTCACTTCATCATTTCCCATGTTTGCATTTTTCAAGGCAACGTCACTTCAGAGTCTCGAATCGTTCTGTCACTGTGGGATGGCTTGGTTGGCATCAGTGAACCTAACAGCTACGGAACTTTTCCTGTCTGCAAAGAGAAACTGCATGATTTCTTTGGTTTGAAAGGCATTGTGGATGAGGCAACTATCTCACCAGCTTGCTTTAGTACTTTATGTATTTCACCTTCATTTGTGGAAAGGACTACTGTTGTCATCCATGAAGGTTTTCAGAGAGGGCATGTGGTGTGCATTTCTGAGATCTGCTGGACTTGTCCAGCTTTTAATGTGGAAGTGAAAAGTCCAGGGGAATGTCGGCTTTCATAGGGCAGCCTTATTTTGTGTGTGCACAAGATATCGGAAGATGGTGTTCTTTTCTGTTTAAGAACGATTACTTTTGTTTTTGGTTTTTGGATGGTTTGACTTACTCCTGAAGTGACCTTTTTTCTCCATGCGAATTAGGCAGCCCTGTGTGGTCAGTTGTGTTATGATGATTAAAACTCAAAAACTTTAAACAAATTTGAACAATTATTGATAAAGCTGGGCCCCAAAAAATTTGACAAATAAATCACAAGGCAAAACATGATGCATTTTGACCTCTTAGGTCTTCTTCAGGCAAGATATGCAACACTCAGGACAACGAAAATGAAAGAGCAATCACTTATCCTCATCCAAATCGGCACAAGAGCATCTTGCTTTTTTTGGGGGGGGGGGAGCTTAAGCAATACTTTGTAAAATTTTTTTAGATTTCAGTCCGCAGTCGCCTTACTTTGTAATTAGATTGAAAACTTTAACTTGACCTAGTGTGTTGCGCCTCGTTGGGGGGGGGGGGGGGGAAGCTTAAGCAATACTTTGTAAAATTTGTTTAGATTTCAGTCCGCAGTCGCCTTACTTTGTAATTAGATTGAAAACTTTAACTTGACCTAGTGTGTTGCGCCTCGTTATAGTTTGTGAAGGTATTTCCGTAAGCTTTAACTTGACCTAGTGTGTTGTGCTTCGTTGAGAACCCATGAAGGTATTTCCTTAAGCTTTAACTTGACCTAGTGTGTTGTGCCTCGTTGAGAACCCATGAAGGTATTTCCTTAAGCTTTAATTTGACCTAGTGTGTTGTGTGCCTCGTTGAGAACCCATGAAGGTATTTCCTTAAGCTTTAACTGACCTAGTGTGTGTGCCTCGTTGAGAACCCATGAAGGTATTTCCTTAAGCATTTCTTGGATGTTCTTTTGGACTTGATGCATATCATGAGCCAGTTGGATCTTCTTGTAAACGATTGATCCATATACATTATTTTTTCTTGAACATTTTTATTCATAATGTGTAACGTAGCATGAGAAAGCATCCATAATATAGTAATAGTTAAAGTCAAAGAAGACAAAAGAAACAAACAATAAAAGCAGCGATGCCAACAGCAGACTACAAAGAAACTAAAAGAATGAAATGAATAGTGGCTGAAAAAAACAACTGGCTGAAAGATGGACACCAATGGATGAGTACATGTATACTGACAGACATACAGAAAGACAGACAAACCAACAGACAAAAGTAAAATTAAAAGGAAAAAAAAAAACTTGAAAAGATTCATTTTATTTGTGTGTGTGTGTGTGTGAGGCAGTTCAGGCTTTCCCAATGTGGGTATTTAAAGGGGAGGAGGAGAGGGGAAGGGGGTTGCAATTTGTGAATGGTTTATAGTAGCTTATGCACTGATACATACACAGTTGCCAGATAAAGCTACACACCACATAAAGATCCCTTTGCTCTTCCTTACCTCTTTGAATTGCTCCCCAAGTCCTTGTGGCATGCTGTACATGGCCAGGTTCTCCACAAATAAAACTGAAAGTTAATGATTATGTCAGAGACAACTGGCAGGAGGAATGGAACACATAGACAGGTAACAAAACTTCCAGATCCATCCAAACCTAAAAGAGTTCCTTCATTTCATCTACCTCTGGTTTGTGTGAAGAAGAAACGGTTTATGCCAGCTGCAGACCAGCCATTCGTATTTCACTCATTCGTTCCTTTTAAAGAGTGAAGACGCTTCATGGTGTGTTCCATGTCATGTACCACTTACAATGAAACATATTCTTTTAGAGTGTTGGGACTTGCATGATGCTAGACATAAACATTTTATAGCAGATTCCATGAAAACCTTGTTTAGAGGTGTTCCACCTGATGTGATCTTTGAATTTTTGAAACAGATTAACATTTTTCATCTGATCTGAGATTTTACAGTGGAAAGATTTTTAACAAAATTTTGGATGTGTTTCTAGATGTATTTTAACCTTTACCATGCTTCCTGGGTCTTCCCCTCTGGGGGTTGCAACCTTGTCGTGGTCGGAGGGCTTGCACAGTCCCGTGATCCCTTAGGCTTTGCTGGGGGGGGGGGGGGGGCATCAATACTTGAAGATAGGCTAGTTATTTTTAAATGCTTCTAGGCCTGAAAAGTGCAGTTGCTGTCTGGCCTAAGCATAACATGGTAAGGAGTTGATGCCCCTGGTAGGGCCTCCCATGTCAGATAGGCTAAGGGTGAAGATCCTGACTAATAGTAACCCGCCTTTTTCCTTTTATCTTCTTCTGCCTTCTTATTTGGCTCTTTTCTATCTTCATCTCCCCTTCAAATCTTCTTTCCCACACTCTTCTTTTCTCTGTGGTCTTTTTGAGGCCCACCGTGTTTTCCGTGTGTGCATCCTGTGATGGAGAATGGGATCCTGGAGGTTGAGACTGCTGATGTGACTGCGGTGCATCAAGTCAACACACCTCTTTGGCCTGGACTTCCTCTAGACAGGTGGTCGAAGTGGCCCACTTTGATCAAGCGGCTGGTCACGTGCATGCCCTAGCTCAGGCTAGAAGGCGGCGGCTCGCGTCAAACGGGTTTGGGAGCTTCTGTGGCAGGGATGCTTTCAGGCCTGTGTATATCTCTTTTGAAATCCTGGTGCCCTGATGTACTGGAATTCCGTATAAAATGGGCATCCCCCTTGTTGGGACTCGGTGGCGGGTGGGAATTGAGAGAGATGAATTTTAATGAATACAACATGGCACCAAAAACTAAAAAAAGACACAGGCAAGATTTGGTAACAGATATGGATACGGATTCAGAACATGAAACAAGAAACCTTTCAGGCTTCTGGCCCAGCTGCTGATTGTGGAGGGAGCAGATGAAGATAGACCTCTGTTGGGCCTGAGTCCTTTTGCAATCGCGAAGGGAATCAATGGCCTCAGCGGCAAGCCAAAGAGCGTCAAAAGATTAAGGAAACAGGTCACTTCTGGTTGAGTGCTCTTCCAAGTTGCACTCAGAAATGCTATTGAAATCGACGATGTTGGTTGATCGATCGACCGATCAGCGTGTCTCCACACAAAACTGCCAATTCTTCGAAGGGAGTAATCCGGTGCAGAGATCTGAGAGGAGTGTCGGAGACAGAAATCAAGTCGGAACTGGCTTCGCAAGGAATGACCCACGTTCATTGTGTACTTGTGCGCAAAGGCAATGACAGAGTTCCAACTGACACCCTCTTCTTGACCTTCTGCTCTACTTCTCTCCCGGAGTCGATCACGGTACCTGAGAGTCTCAGTGTCACTGTACATCCCATCCCCTCTGCGCTGTTTCAAATGCCAGAGGTTTGGCCATGTGAGGGATAGATGTACGGAAGAAGAGAGAGTGTGTGGTACCTGCTGCCAGCCAGTCCACCAGGATGTGTGTGACAGTCCACCGCTCTGTGCCAACTGTGGAAGCAAGCACCCATCATCATCAAACACCTGCCCAGACTGGTTGAAGGAAAAAAATTAAAAGAATTAAAACTGAACAGAGAATCCTGTTTTTTTTGATGCGAAAAAGATTGCTGTGAAGAGTCAACCAACTGCTGGGCTCTTGTTTGCAGCTGCAGTAAGGAAGCCAACAACAGTCAGCATTGGCGTGCAGATGGTCGAATCCTCGTTTGCAGAGAGAGAGCCAGAAACCAAGTCTGTAGCCTCCAGGCAGAAACACTGCAAGTGACGAACCCTAGCAGTCATCGCCTTCAGATACGACTCAGTCTTCAAAGCCTACTCCCGCCCCCAGACCATCAGGGGGCAAAAAACCTACAGGCGCTTCAAGGCGGCAGAAAGTGCAAGTTCTTGAAGTTCAAGACAAGAACCCTCAAAATCCTCCAAAGGGCACCCTACAGCTGTCAGCAAGGGAGCTGGCGGTTCTGGAGGAAAGGCAAAATCGCTGCCTAAAAAGAAAGCACCTAATATTTTATCATCAGAGCGAGAAAAAAAGCGGAGAGAAACACCAACAGATCTGCAGTTCTCTCGGATCTAGAAGATGTTAACATGGAATGAAAGGAACTTGCTGGTGAAGAGTTACAAGATTTATTTTCCTTCACCATATCTCTTTTACGATGGACTCAACAATCTTTCATTGGAATATGTGAGGTCTCCATTCCAATTTTGAGCGAGCTTCAACTTTTTTGCCAAGATTTAAAGCCAGCTGTAGTAGCTCTTCAGGAGTGACAGATGCACAAAGAAAAGTCCTGTTCTGTTTCAGGTTTTAATGTACTGTCTAAACCAGCCCAACCTACAGCTCTTGGAGTTTCAGGTGGGGTCTCGTTACTCATCCTCAAAATCTTTGTTGTTCAGCCCTGTCTACCTTAAAACGTCTCTTCAAGCTTTAGCTGCTAGAATCTCCCTACATAAAACAGTGACAGTTTGTTCCCTGTATATACCTCCATCATCATCTGTCAGTCGACAAGAGCTGGTTAGCCTCATGGAAGAACTCCAGCGACCTTTCTTGCTTCTAGGGGACCTGAACGGCCACTCTCCTCTTTGGGGTAGTGCACCCAAGGTCTTCTTCTGGAGGATGTCTTCTCTGAGCTTGACCTGTGTTGTCTGAATGATAGCTCTCCAGCATATCTACATTCGTCAAATGGCACTCTGTCTTGCATCGATTTATCAGTATGCGATCCTTCACTGGTCTTGGACTTTGACTGGAGTGTTCATGATGATCTACATGGAAGTGACCATTTTCCAATAGTCTTGAGACATAAATCGTCAGAACACATCATCTTACCAGAACATCATAACCTTAGAAAAGCCAACTGGGATCTTTTTGCTATGAACATACAAACAGAATTAGTGGAGGATCAGGTTCTTCAAAGTCCTGACCCTGCTGTAACCTTGACCAACATCATCATCAGCTGTGCCAAGAACGTCATTACGGCTTTTACCACCAAACCTCAGATGCCGAAAACTTCTGGTTTAATGCTGAGTGCCAACAAATCCACAATCAACGCCAGAAGGCTCAACGTGTTGTCTGTTGCAGGCCAACAATACCTAACGCGAGGGCCCACCAAAATCTCCATGCCAATTCTCGCTACATTTTCAAAAGGTATAAACATCAGTCTTGGAGAGTCTTCTGCTCCAAGTTGACTTCAAAGACCTCCAAGAAGAAAGTATGGAAAGTGATCAGGAAAATTAGTGGGAAAAAATACAAATCCTTCCATCCATCACCTGAAACTTGCGGAAGCCCTGGTCACAGATAAACAAGCTGTAGCTAATGTGCTAGCCTCAACTATTGAAAAGAACTCTTCCTCCACAAATAAAACGCCTGTTGTTCTGAAAAAGAAAGTTCTGAAAGAAAAATCTCCTTCTAACTTCTCATCAGACAACGCTGAAGCCTACAATCTGCCATTTTCGATCGATGAACTAAAATCAGCTCTACAAACCTGCAACGATTCTGCTCCTGGCCTGGATGAGATCCACTATCAGCTCTTAAACATCTCCCAGAAAGCTGTCTCCAGACCCTTCTAAAGTCTTCAACAATATCTGGTCCACAGGCTGTTTTCCACCGTCCTGGCGGAAAGCCCTTATCATACCTATACCCAAACCTGGAAAAGATCTTTCAAACCCATCCAATTACCGTCCGATAGCTTTGACCAGCTGTGTCTCCAAACTGATGGGAAGAATGGTCAATGCTTGACTCATGTGGAAACTTCCAATGGCCTTCTGGCAAAAGAACAGTGTGGTTTCCGTAAACATCATACTACAGTGGACCATTTGATCCATCTAGAATCTACGCTTCGGAATGCCTTATTAATAAACAACATGCAGTGGCTATATTCTTCGACTTGGAGAAAGCTTACGATACCACCTGGAAGTCTGGGATACTTCATGATCTCCATGATCTTGGTTTTCGGGGTCATCTTCCACTTTTTATTCAAAATTTTTTGCAGAACCAGTTTCAGATCCGGGTTGGCACCGCTCTCTCTGATGTTCATGAGCAGGAGTTGGGTGTTCCACAAGGAAGCAGCCTCTTGCCCTCTTTAGCATCAAGATTAACAACATTGTAAAATCTGTTCAACAGGGTTCAGACCCCTCATTGTTTGTGGATGATTTTGCTGTTTATGCAACTGGAAGCCTGTACCCGAGTGTCCAGCGCAGGCTCCAGCTTTGTGTGGATAAATTCATCAGTAGGCAGATGAAAATGACTTCACTTTTTCTTGTACGAAGACACGGTGCATTCACTTCCATAATTTTTGGTTTTTTTTGCAGATCCTGAAATCAAATAGGGAAAATCTCCCATTCCAGCTGTCAAAGAGACCAAATTTCTAGGAGTTATTTTTGACCAAAAACTCAACTTTCTCAGCCACATTAAAAACCTCAAAACCTCTTGCCAGAAAGCTCTGAATATTCTGCGGGTCACAACACACACTGACTGGGGCACTGATAAGAAAATTTTGATGCACCTCTTGGTCCTTGGTCCATTCCAGACTGGACTATGGTTGTGCTGTGGACAGCTCTGCAAGACCGCCTTACCTAAAAACTCTTAGACCCTATCCACCATCAAGGGCTTCGTCTCTGTCTTGGAGCATTCCACACCACCCCTGTGTACAGCCTGTACACAGAAGCAGGTGAACCCTCACTGTCCAACCGCAGGCTGAAACTGTCTTTGAATTACTGCTTTGAATTACTGTATCAGACTGTTCTCTGAACCGGAAAACCCTGCGTATGACTGTGTCTTTGACCCTCAGTTTCAAAGCAAATTTGAAAACAACCATAACTGTATTCCGCCGTTTGGTCTTCGTATGCAACCTCACGCACAGAATGCAGGTCTAGACCTAGGAGTTGTGTCCAATTTTTCCAAGTTTCCAGGTAAGCCTCCATGGACCTTTTTCACACCAAAGATTTCGTTTTGATCTTGCAGCTTTTCGCAAAGAGTCTACCAGCTCTCTGGCATACAAGGCGTTGTATGCTGACCTCTGTTTAAAATTCCCATCCTATCAGAAAATTTTCACTGACAGTTCCAAGTCAGTAGATGGAGTGGCCTGTGCAGCCTATTGCCCTGGTGCTCCTTCTCAGATATTGTTATAACATATTCCTTCAAATGCTTCTGTCTATTCTGTTGAACTTACAGCTCTGGTTCTGGCATTGAAGATAAGCTCTCAATCAGCAAGGAAGGACTTTCTGGTTCTGTCAGATTCACTGTCAGCTTTGGAGGCCATAGCTGGCTGCAACCTTCAGCATCCAGAACTTTTACACTTTTTTTTTAACTTTTTACCAAGTTGAAAGTGGATGGTTACAACATTATTCTGGCTTGGGTTCCTGGTCATGTTGGCATCGGAGGGAATGAAATGGTTGATTGTTTGGCCAAGAATGCCACAACAGAGAAATTGTCCAACATATATATCCCCTGCTCAGATCTGAAACCCAAAATTAACGATTATGTCAGAGACCTCTGGCAGGATTGGAATACACAGTCGGATAACAAACTCTTTCAGATCCGTCCAAACCTTTAGGAGTTCCTCTCATCTACGTCTGGTGGTGGTCGTAAAGAAGAAACAGTCCTGTGCTGGTTGCACACCGGCCATTCATATTTTACCCATTTATACCTTTTAAAGAGAGAAGAAACTCTGTGGTGCCTTCCATGTCATGTGCCACTCACAATGAAACATGTTCTTTTAGTGTTGGGCCTTGCATGATGTGAGACACAAACATTTTACAGCAGATTCCATGAAAACCTTGTTCAGAGATGTTCGCCTGATGCGATCTTTGAGTTCTTGAAAGAGGTTAACATTTTTCATCGGATCTGAGGTGTTACAGTGGAAAGTTTTTTTTTAACAAACTTTTGGATGAGTTTTTAGATGATGCATTTTAAAAAATTGTATGAATGAAAGACTTGTGAGTTGATTTTAACGTGGTGACAGCCCTGATATGGCCCTTTGTGTTTGGGCTGGGCAATAAGCAACATATCTTATCTTATCTCCTGGGTCTTCCATGACCCAGTGACTCAATAAAAATATCGTATCTCATGAAGAGATAGAGGTATGCTCACAAAATCTTAATAGCCGTTGGTCACAGAAGTGTCATGTATGGGCATAACCAATTATCAGCGTAATTAGTCGCAGTTCCCCCAGGACATATACATTTAATGGGTCGCACATGACCCATGCCATCAGGCGAGGAATAAGTTGCTGAATGCCGTTTATCAGGTGTGGGTCTTACAAGGCCCACGCGATCTGAATGGAGATAAGCAATAGCAAAAGCCTCTACAAAATGTGTGTGGGTCATGGGTGACCTGACAATCGGGTCTGTGTTGTCAAAAATGTCATCCGGTGAAGATTAAAGAATTGTGAATGAATTACTTCTGAGTTGACTTAACGCAGTGACAGCCCTGATATGGCCCTTTGCAGTTGGCTGGCCAGTAAGTAACATTACCTTACCTTATGGAAAAGATGATTTTCCCCTCAGCATTCAAAAATGTCGGCCTCAACTGGTTGAGATGTCTCTCTTGAGTTCTGCTGATTTGAAATGTACAGTCAGTCAGTTATTACCCACTAGTACGTTATCAGATTCCTCCATGCTGATCTTAACAGCATGTGGAGCCCACCTGACATTGGGACACCTTTTATACAACAGGTAAGGTATTGCACCATGCTCACAGGATGATTTGGCTTGGGCTTTCTTTATCACCTTTTTTTATTTCATTCAGTGTAGGCGACTTGTCACTGAACTTCTCCCCTGGCACTTTAGGCCACACAATGCCCAGAAATGCAAATGGAGCCACACTGAGGGAACATGTTTCCAGTCTCGGTGAGTGTGTGTGGTTTTCCCCCCTTTCTCATCTTCTTGTTCCACTTCTTTGGCATTACCTCCATCCTGCTTATTCTGGCTCCCTAGCCACAACCATACCTGAGTATGTCCTGTGGTAGCCTCGGCATCAACAATCCACAGGCAGCAGTCAATGTCAAGTCATCATGAAACAACCTACCCGAGGAGAAACAGTACAGTTGCCTCGTCACTTCAGTAGTGCCTGTTCTGGTCTAACATTCGCAGGACACTACCTACTAGGTTTCCTACTGATAGCAGTAATTGCTGTTGTGGAATCACTGTGAATAAGTGTCCCATTCTGGAGGGTGCCATCTCGTCCATCCAACAATAGTCCTCATGAACTAATTCCAGCAACCTCTACACAAACTCACCAAGAGCATAGATATGGAGAGGAAATCAAAACTGAGGATGCCGTAAGCGAGGGCTTGACAGGCCACAGAATTTGGGACCTTTATTTTCTGGTGGCCAGTGAAAAAGAGGAGGAAGAGGAAGATGCTATGGTGTTCCCTTTGTCTGAGAACTGTTATCAGTCGAGCCTTAGAAATACAAACACCAGCAGTCTTGGTCAGGAAATATAAAACATTCGTCCAGAGACGCATTCATTTAGTGGATACTGGATGAAACTCAGCTGTGTGATCTAGTGTTCCCAATTGAGCACATGGCAAAACAAACTCGGACTATGAGCCAGTTGAGGCAGAAAATTCCCAAAATAAAAAGTCTCTGAGGGGATTGAACCCACAACCTCCCAGCCAGGAATTCATGATGCTAACCACTGCACCATAGGGGTTTGTCTGAATTTCTTTTTCTCCACCCTAAGTGTCCCAGATTTTTGCTGTTCAAATTTTCCTGTATTCTGCTTTCAAGTATTCGCAAAGCTTCGGTTCTTTTCAAATTCTGAAGCATCCTTCACATATATTAAATTTTTTTCTTCTGGACCTTACCCATCTGTTGGTGGCATCTGGATATCTGAGGAGGTATCATGGACTTTTGTTCAACTAGAGCTGTTCAGTTAAAGCTGCTCTCACTGAAACCATACAGGAAGTGCCCGCACGTGGCCAGTTTGTGTTCCAGTGCACTCTTGCCCATCAGTGCATTATGGTGTCAGACTATTTTTCATCCAACATTTACCATGACTCTTTTTCCAGTTGTGAACAGCAAGTCAGTTTCTAGCATTTAACACCAAGACCCTCCACAAATTCCTTATCCCAGTCATCAACATGAATGTCCTTAGCACTGTGGTTTGAGTTCTGGCATAGGTTTTCCTTTCCAGAACTTATCTGCTGATACAGTGCTCTACTGCTCATTCACCAGGCTGGTCATACAGCCCTTTTTCATCTTGTGGATCTCTTCATGCCGCACACAATATTACAGTAGATAATCTCTATAATTAGGCTGTTCTCATTTGTTCATTTCTTCTGTAGCTGTTACTATGTGAAATCTTGCTGGGAACAGAACGGGGTGGGGTGGGTCTTCTTCTTGGTTTTTTCCTTGTCTCTTCATCTGTCTGTGTGCTAATTGGAAGTTAGTACAAGCAACACTGATATGCTTACAGCTTTTGAGTGAAAAGTTACTGTACTTGTTAATTGTTTAATTCTGCACTCATTTACATTCTCTTGAACACATTTTCAAATGATGCAGGTTTCCCATAGCAAAGCATGAAGAAAGGAATGAAAGAAAAAGCCAGACTTTCCATTCACTCTTCTGGGAATTCTCATCTAATCTTGTAGCCTTGAAAGGAAAACACAAGCAGTCGGTGTAAGTGTTAACACTTTATTTGAGCTCACCAAAAAAGCAAATAACCAAACCATAAGCTTTGAAGCCATGTAAAATAAATCTGCAAATATGGAATGTTGCCAAAACACTGCATGCAACAAACTGCAAATAAACATACAGCAAAAGAAAAAAAACTTAAAAACACACATGTATTGACATGGTTCAATAAAGGGTCAAGTGAACAGTCATAGTAATGTTGCTTTAACTGCATTATCTTTTTTCTTTTATAGGGAAATGGACAGTATTTTAAGTAAATCTTTTCAGAGAGTGTTCAGAATTTTTTCCCCAAAGATTGCAAGGGTCCATTTCAGTACTTGTGTATGACTATGACTGCATCAGTATCTGATGAGTAAGGAACCATGAGGCAATTACCTCTTGAATTTACAGCCACTGAAAGGTTTCCCATCTTGTGTGTAAGCTACAAAGAACAGTACATTCATGTGGACCACATTTGCATTTAACCCAGTTTCAGCTTTTTTGCAATCATCCACCCCCTCAAATCTGTCCTTTATAGGTACACACACTACTGGCAGCGTGTATTTTGGCAGATAGTTAAAAAAAAAAAAAAAAAAAAAAAAAACATGAAAGAGACAGCTGTCCATGAAAAAAAGGAGCCTGGCTGTGTAACATGCAAAATAAAGAGTAACCTGTGATAGACATGTAGATCAAGAAACTAGTCTTTAGGTGTTAGATCACAAACATTCAAGTGCACACAAATATCAGGTGAGCAGAAAAGGCTGCAATACAAAGCATATTAGATATGTAGTACTCAAAAAGACAGGGCGGAGTGAATGGCACATCTGCATAACTATTATGGGTTTTTGCTTGCTTGTTCTTCTTGACAAAAAAAGGAGAGAAAAAAATAAGCAGCTCATAATATATGGAGCCCCTGTATAAGACTCAAGGTATAAAACTGGATTAAGATATGAATGACAGGGCTCAAGATCTAGGCACCCAGTGAGCAAGAACCGCTTGTTACAAGTACTGCAACATGCTTGAGTTGATCTAACAAAGGATGGACTTGTTTCAAGAACTACACCAATATCTGAATTAGGCACACATCCTGGCAGTTAGAATCTTACTAATAAGGCCAGACTGACATAGCAACTCAGTTTAGACTGAACAGCTTGATCTGGTATGCTAATGAAACAGACAAAGCCTGACGGAAAGATATCCACCAAGCGGGACTTCAACATGACATAAACTTCAGAAGCACAGATGCTGCTAATATTTGCATTTGTAATGCCTTTAGTTTCTAAAAATTTAAAAGTGTACTCAATTTGAGCACTGCTGCTGTTCCTTGTATTTCAATCTAATACAAAGAAAGATAACTTGTCTTTATAATATTCCTTTTTTTTTTAACTTCATTTTACTTAATCATACATAAGCCGTGTCCATGGAATGTTTATGGTTCCTGTGTATCAGTGGTTGAATCTCATGACTGTTTGTCCACGGAATATTCACTTTCATGCCGTATCAGTGGTCGAGTCACATCATAACTTCTTGTCCATTTACTTTTGTAGTCTATCAGATGAAGAATGTGAAGTATTTTGTGCAATCACTGAAATTACCATTAATGTAATAAGGAGAAAAAGGACAAGTGGGGAAAAGCGGATTAAGAAAGTGCAAAAAGCAAAGCAAATGATAAAAAACTGAGATTCTTCTCTTTCATTATTTCAGTGCAAAATATTGAGGATAAGAATTGTAGGACTGAAGTGTTTAAGAAAAGTGAATGTGAATGATAAAGTTATCTTCACAATAAAGTTATGACCAAAATATTAAAAAAAAAAAACTATTTGAACACGTTATTACATAGTGGTTTTAGAATAAAAGAAAAAAAAAGGCAGGAAAATCAGTGTTAGAAAGAAAATTTTAAAAAAGGCAAGACAGTTATTCAGACAATTCAAATGCAACATACCTGGGAAAAAAAGGGAAGCGTACTGATCTGGAATTAAGTATCTGGAAAATATAACTCTCACAAGCTGACCTTGAACAGACTTGGAGTATGCTCTATTTCCATATCAAAACTGTTGCAGGTCTCTCAAATCAAAAGTAAAGCAAACAAACAACTAAGAAGATTACATTGTTTTCTGTGATGCAAAAAAAAAAAAAAAAAAAATCTTAAGCGGATTTGCTGTTCCCAGTTTTTGCACCGCCAATATGCTGAAAATATCGGGAAATAAACACACACATTTGCAGTCTTGTCTCAAAACAGCACCAGAAAGAACAGGGGAGGATGGAAGAGGGGGGAGATTCAGGAGTCGGTGGATCAAGTTCATTGGATTCAGACCAAAAATATCTCCAATGACAAACAGTGAAGTTCTGCACAGAGCAATGGGTGGTGTTCTTCAAAACAACAGATTGAGAAATAACAGAGAATGCAAACAAACCAACTGTGCCATGAAAGCACACTGTCATCATCAAATGCATGAGATCAGAAGTAAACGGGATGAGAGTGGAAGTCATAGGGCAAGAGCAAAGGACAAACAGTGAGTGTGCTGGCAACAGGCAGAACATCAAAATGGTACAACAACATGGAAATTCATGATCCATCTTGACAGTGATTAATACTGAGCTTGACCATCAAAGAAAACACTGCAGGTTTTTTTTTCCACGTTTTTCTTTGCTGATACCTGTTCAAACTAATGATACATCTTTATCACAACCATGTTATTCTTGCAAGAACAGAATGCATGCAAGAAATGAAGTGTTCATCCACAACATAACATTCTATAAATATAGCAATATTAACACCCAAATCAGATGCCACACTTTCCTCTGACTTTCTCTTTTACAAAAAGCCGAGACTTCAGTATCTATTCAGTAGGTTCAGGTCTGCATGACAGACAAATAAATCCACTGATATAATTGTTTCATACTCTAACAGGTAAATCCACAGATGTAATTGTCTCATCCTCTTAGGAGAGAGTACTCTTATTGGGGGTGTTTTGGTCACATGTGCTAAAGTTTTACCTATGATTTGATCTACCTCTGCACAAAAAGAAAAAAAAGTACTTTCCAACAATTTGGTATCATCTTCCCTGAAGACTTGTATGATGCATTTACCTCCAAACCTGTATTTTCAATTCCGTCAAGTTAAAGCTTTAATTACACATTATGCTTTACGATATGCAAACTAATCTTTCACAAATGTTTAAAACTGTTTATACAGATGGCACTCAAGCACAAATTCAACCACACACATTTCGAACCCCGTTTACCCACCATCAATCACTGACCTTATCTCCTCTACCCCATTTATTCTGAAAGAGAACGAATAATAATATAAAAGTGAATAAATTTACAAACTTCTAACATGATGTAAAATCATGGTGATCCTAGAAAAAAAAATGGTCTGTTCAACCTTTGAATGTATTATCTTTATTAGCAAAAACGGTTCCTGCTATTTTTGCCAATAAAGAGAAATACTTGGTCACTGTCCCACTAGCTTTTATTTACTAACAAATGATAATTATACATAATTTACCCACAAAAGATTTATAATAAATAAATAGGCTTACGATTATCCATCCACTTGATCTAGCGCTTTATATCAATATGCTTCATTGTCTGTTTGACAAATATCCATCCACAACCAGCCATTTCTTTCACAATGGAATAATTCCACAGGTTCATATGTAGACAAATCTTGTTCTTGTTTGTCCTGGAAATTAAACAATAAATTTTCAATACATGAACAAATTTTGTGTAGCCTATCTCAGCAATACGGACACTTCATCATCAATCACTGCAAGTGGACAAACATGAACATGCATCCTACCATAGCTCAAGCATATGTTAAAGCTGTTATTTGTAAAAGATTTCACCTGAAAGCTTGTAAGGTTTTGATTTTTCCTCCCAGCACATTTTCCACTCATACACCAATGTAGCACCATAATTACAAAACAGAGAGAGAGCTGTGGGTCATTTGCTCTCCATTTCACTGACAAGATGCAAAAAAACATCTCATTAAACTTTATATACTGAAAGTATAACTTTCATCACAACCTTGTTTCATAAAGAAAATCAGTTAGATAAATTTTTGATTATGTATCAGAATTCTAATTTAAGGAGTAGAGAGAGTTTTTCTCTGCATTCACTCACAGTTTATGTACTAGCATACCAAAATCAAATCACAGACTCCTTTTACCTCGTACAACTGTGATAAGAATATCACCCCAAATCAGAGTACAGAACAGATAAGGTGGTTACACTGACAAGAAGTATCGTCCAAAAGGACACGTTCATGTTTGTAGATACTGTTTCTTTTTCACCACATGCACAACAAAGAATGATTTTCGTTGTTAAACAATTATTGTATTGAAAAAAAGAAAAGAGTATTAATTATCCACAAAAGTGGAAAAGATTGCTGACCATTAGAGTATGTTGAGAAATGTTAATCCAATAATGCTGATCACAACAAATATTTGACTTTCACACTTACAAACATACATACACGTACCATACAATCCCTGTTACAAAAACATATTTCAGCACCACAAAATTCTATGTCACCTTTCTAAATAAGAATACTGACATTACTGAAGGAACAGCTATACAATCAAACAGTGATGTATTCTATTTTTATGTCAAAGCCACAAAAAAACTGTCCTGTGGTACCTTTTTAGAAACTGTTTCTTTTCTTCTTTAAATTCACTCTTTGAACAATAGAAATATTTTATAATATACTGAGAGCATAACCAGGATGAAAAAAAAGTACTGCACACCATATTTTTGTACATAATCTGAATGTAAAGAGGCAGCTAGGAAGAAAACTGAAGCTGTTATTTATAAGATTTTTGTTTCTTTTACATGTATGTGTATTCAATCAGGCATAACCTTTTGATGGAAAAATGACAAAGCAGACATATTTTTGTGCGTTGTGCAGTACACTAATCATCAACATTCAAACTAAAGTGAACTAGTATGGGAAAAAACACATCGCATGTTTTTTAGGAAGCTTTTTTTTTTTTTTTTTTTTTTACAAGAAAATATTACTGGATATTTTTATGCATCCTGTACTGCAAAGCATCAAGCAAACACAAGAAAATTACAAAAGAAAACGAACCATCACTTGAAACTTTGATCAAGATATACTGAGAGGGTCTACCAAATCAAGCGAAGATTAGATGAAATTTGGTCTATCTGGCTTCCTAACCTCCAACAATTTCTTTTCAACAAATGCATGGTTAATGTCAGCATATCACAAATTCATAGCTAATGTGATCTTTTTCACTTGATGTCTGCACAAACTGTTTCAGCCACATGGCTGGAAAGAACAACCTGATCCAGATTGTGTTCCACCATGGCCTCACGTTTGAAACCAATGAAGACATCCATTCTGACCTATTAGCATGCCATATTTTACTGAAGCTGATGAACAGACTATCCTACCAAAATGACAGCTCATTTTAGGCCCATGAATCCTGATCTATCAACAGAAGCCCAAACCCAGCTTACAATGGTTATGGTAGTGAAAAAATAAAAAGGAATCAACAAAGTTTGGAACAATTTCAATATTCAGTGAAATATTTGAAGAGCAAAAAATGAAAAAAAAAAAAAAAGTTCCTGTTATAGAATTTCAACAGCTTCTATCTCCAGGCTTCCCTTCTGACTTGCTTCAGAAGCCCAAACAGCAATCTCCATCCGTAACAAACTCGTTCAAATTAGGTTATCAATAATCCTTCCCAAACACAAGATCTGTGAACCAATGTCTACGACAAGTGAAGTTTGTTTGCTCTGCAACTACAATGTTACGCACCTCACATGGAAAAGAATAACATCCACCCACATTACTTTCATGTTTACCTTCCTCACGTACAGCACAGATGATTACACAACCGCATTGACTGTCAGATCTGTTTTATGGCTGAAGGGTTCTTTCTTTCTTCTGTTTGGCCCCTTTCAAGTGGCTGCGATGTTGTGCACTCTACAACTGGCTAAAAGACAGGTAGTTACTGGCTCAACTCACATACATATTTACAATCATAAATACTTATTTCACAAATCACTACTTTCACTAACCGTCACTACAACCTTGTCCAAACAGTGATCATAGCTACAGTCATCATTCCATGAACATAGTTTTTCCATCATATGAAAAAACATTATTGCCAGTCTTTACAATGATCAACATTAATCCAAACGGAGCACAACCTGTTTCAAGATTTCATACTACTCGGAAAAAAGTACAGTGGGTTAACATAAATGGATTTCTCTTCTTCCCTGAAACTTGAGCAGAATTCCCTGCATTTTGATACCTAACGGGCTGATCAAGCCATAGTAAGCTATCTCCTCTAGGACCCTGAAAGAGTAAAGATGACATTCGGTGTACAGTATATGCTTACATCTTAACTGTTGAACAAGATGTATCATACTTAAAAAGTTAAGTAACCATTTACTAAAATAACTGAATAAATAAGCCTCTCTCATCATCATTTATTGATTGTGTGTAAACATTCACTACACTTGGTTACAGTCTGTGGCTTTTCCCAGTAGCACATATCAATACCCTTTCTCATCGGCCAGATCTATCAGTAATGTAGTAATAAATGCCCATAGTGTTTACACTCAATGGAGCTGGAAGAAAATTAACATCCACATAATCCTGCCTGGCGTGATCAGAGAAGATGTCGGGGGGGGGGGGGGCGTTCTTTTCTTTGTTTCATTTACCCTTTCCTGGACATGACCTAAGGCAAATGTTGTCCCTCACTTTTACACTACAAAGTGGCAGTGGAAGATGCAAAGCTGGTAAAACTTTTCATTCATATCAGCAATGACTTTTTTTTTAACCAATCTGAGATGACATGATTATTTTTTCTCTGAATCTCCTGTTTTAATGACATTATAAATGTTGATAACCTAAACAGATCTATGTTTTGATGTAACAGCATGGTGACATGGAAGACACAGTGACATATCTGCAATTGTATACCATGGTTTTCAAAAGTTGATGACATGACAGTGTCTACTGGTGAGTGCACAGGTGTTCAGAGTTCAAGTGAACTTGCTGCTGTTTGCATGGATATGATTTCCTCTGTTTGCTTATGACACAACAACTGTCACATGTCACACAACAAGCATACAATTTCATTCAAAAATGCTATCAGAGTGGCAATATCAATTCTGTTTGTGATAATGTATCACACTTTGTAGTATGCATACAACATACAGAAAGAATAATGAAAGTACTCTCTTTCACATTTTCATTCCCTCTGGAAACTGAGAGAAAAATTCTGAGTAAATTCAGACCTTACAGTAAAGAAGCACTGGCCTGTTAAAGCTGCTGACAGTAATGAAAGAATTAGACACAGTGAGGATAAGATCACCAGAGACTCAAGAGTCACAAAAACGACATAAGAAAGCTCAATCAATTCTAACTTGTAAAACTGAAAATTAACAACCCCAAAACTTTCCTTTATCACTCAATACCAAGGTGTTTTTTTAATTTGTTTGCTTTGTTTTGTTTTTCAAACTATGCAATGCAGCAGTGAACACCCATACTTTCAATGAAATAATAATTAAAAAAACAAATTGCAGTGTTTAAAAAATCTATACACTGAACATTGTTATCATGAAAAAATGAAAGGAGGAGGGAACAAAAACAACCATCAACTGTCTGCAGACATTGCTTTTAGTGAAGCACTGTTAACACACTTTAAGTACTGTATATTTACATCTAATTATCAAATATGATAAGCTGAGCACAGCAGAAAAAAAAGTTAAATTATTGTTTCTATAAGCCTTTACTGATCTGTCCCAAAAATCTAATCAATACATTTGTCTATAATGCCTATGGCAGTTATCAACCAAATCTTTCATATAAATCCAGCATACCCTGTGACACATCTCTGCAAAATGCATATTATGAAGTTACTCACTTTGACTTCTCTTACACTGACATTCCCTTATATGAGACAGAAAATGTCCCAGTCACAGAACAATGGGTGGGATAATGTTATACTTGACTTCAATCAAAACAGTAAAGTTCACTGCATGCCAACCATGGCATTAAGCGCAACGCAGTGTTTAAGTCAACTTCCCAATGACTGGTTGAAAGACCATTCCATAAACAGACCCCATCCAAAAATATGCTCTAGGGCGGGATACACAAACACTTGCACTGAATGGACTTGTGAACAGCAAAAAACATGTCCAAACCCAAACATGAGGAATTCATGACGTTTGTTTAAAACAGCACTGATGATGACAACATGACTAGACCGCTGACTGGAGACAGAAGTGTGTGCGTGCATGGCGCTATGTGAAGTGGTTCCATGCGCAGTGTCCACAACAGTCAATGCTACACAAGAAACATGGCTGCTGGCAGGGCCTTGCATGATACATCTTTGGCTTGGTGGAGAACTGGTGTGAGCTCTACATACACATGCACCACACATAGACAGCACTACAGTAGTGCGGACTCCAGGGGTCCTCCCTTGGGCACCACCCGGATCAGAATGGGCAGTTTCTTCAGCTGCACTTCCCGGGCTTCGGTGAACGGCTTCTGGAAACAGCACAGTTCAATGTGTTGGGTGTGTGTATTCATTTCTTGACAAATATTTTTTTTTCCATTCTCTGCAGTACACACGAAGTATCATCATTAAAAGAAATAAAAACAAAAAGGCCCATAATAACAAGTCATAAAAATCAATAAACAGAAGACAAATCTAGTCTCCCACCCAATGAAATGTCTGAAGTTAAATCCTTTGAGCCAGACTGAAAAAGACCTACTTCAAAATAAGATGACGCACAGACAAAAGAACAAGTAAAATACCCAACCTTATACAAACCTAAAATGGTAAATTCAAAATATTCAGTAAATTTATGAACAGAACATGATTTACTATTAGCAAGCTGCACCATTTAATACATTTCAGTAACTATTCAGAACACAACATATATGTGATGTGCCTCTTCATGGTTGATGGGTTTTTTTGTTTTGTTTTTTCATAATAATCAAATTACTATTTTCTTTAACTCTACTATGAGTCATTAATTGTTCACTTTGGTGGCCTGGCAACAAATTGTGATGTGCCAAAGTTAACTTAGGCAGGGCGTGGATTTTTTTTTTTTTTTCTATACACTGACATACCAACACAAATACAAGGGAAACAACCCTGGCCATCAGCTTGACTATTTAAAGAGAGGCAGTTCTTTCTTTCTCACTGACTGAACACTATGCAGCTTTTCTTTCTATAGCACTGTTATAAGATCAGAGGTCACTCTCTATCCAAAAAAAAGATGGCAGAACAAAACAAAGATTCGTTCTGAGAGATGGTCAAACTTTGCAAAAGATGAAGATCCCAATACTGAAAGTGCTTATATAAACAAAGGATCTTGATTTTGATGGGGAAATTCAATTCTTTCTTCTGCATTTGCTGATAGAGAATGGAAATATTCTGCAATGAACATGCATACCTTTCAAAGTGTTTTCTTTTTCAGAATTTAGAGAAAAAAGTACAGAAATTTAAAAGTAGTGCTTTTGAAATTATCTTTTTGGATATTTTGGAAGTAAACTAGATAAACATTTTAATCATACTGATTGAATGCTTTCATAATTTTGCATCTTTTTCGGTTTTTTTTTGTTTGTTTGTTTTTTAAGGCCAAAATGCTATGTCAAGAGATGAAAACAAGTCTATGTTCAGTGTGTTGCCATTAAGCAGAAAAAAAGTTATAGTTGTGACAAAGCAAACACATTGTTAAACATCAATCCACACATCACTTCTGACAATCAAGATGTAGGAAGCATGCTGACTGGTTGAGGGAAGAACTCTTCCTGTCTTAGGAAAGAATAATGTCAATGGTAAACCATACTTCAGTGCTCTAACTCATTTATGGATGGAAGGTGTGACAAGTCAAAATTGACGCCAGCACCCCATCCACTCCTTCACCCACCCTCTTGTACAGACTGTACAAACACACACGCCATCCCTCCTTTCTCTCTCCCTTTGTCTAACAAACAGCAGATAGATCTCAAATCTATGCCAACTCTCCCCCCCCAATCTCGCCCCCCCCCCCCGGTTTAGTGAAAATGTTACTGAAAAAAATTACGTCACTTTCTAAGTACATAGCTCGCTTCACTTTTCTCTCCCTTTGTCTCACAAACGGTAGTGTAGATTTCAAATCTATGCCAACTTTCCCCTCCCAACCCCACCCCCCACCCCTCCCTGCTTTAGTGACAATGTTACTGGAAAAAATTTCATCACTTTCTAAGTACATAGCTCGCTTCACTCCTCCTCTCCCTTCCCTCAGCTAAAGCATGTTCTCTCTCTGCTAGATCAGAGAGAAACTGTCAACCCTCTTTCCTTCTCTTACCCCCCCCCAACCCATGCTGATG
>JADBJO010011577.1:62075-63834 GCA_016801955.1 Conus betulinus | reverse complement strand
ATCGGGGCACAGACTTGGCCAGTCGCGCAATAACCGTCCATACTGAAAGAAACACGTCATGTTACAGACAGCCATGTCATAATTCGCGACTGCAGGACGATGATGAAAGACACCGTCACCAGTGCAGACGACATCTGTCACATCTCTAGGCCATCTGTCAAACACGCTGACGACGTAACTGCTGTCCTGATGGAGGCTATGTCACGATGACCTGTCAAAGGAGTGGAGCGAATGGCAAGAGTTGTGTCCCTGTAGCCTGAGGCTCTGATGCGATGCAAAATGTAACAATGCGCCAATCTTGCGAAAACTGTAACAATCTTACCATTTTCGGGCGTATTTTTTTTTTTATGGAAATGTAACATTGTTATCTTTATTGTATGCGCCATCCACCAACAAAGTAACAATTTTTTTTTTTTTTTTTTGCATTCAGCACGAAACAAATATTAACAATCTGCTACACTTTTCATGGAGAATGGGTCGAGGTTTCTGTTATCCAGGTGCGCACCAAGGCTTAAAGAGAGTTTATTAGCTTTATTTTAGCGTGCTGCTGAAGACGGAAATAATGTAATCCATTGCTGACGAACAGCAAAAGGTTGTAAGTCTCAGTATTGGTAGAGGTTCAGTAGTTGTTGATTGATAGAATCCTAGGAAAGCGAAAGTTTTGGACCAAAGAAGAAATACAACAATGGTTTCCATACATCCGGGGCGATAAACATAACAACCGTTACAATGTCCAGCATCTGCACAGAAAGTGTTAACAGTTATTATTATTATTTCTTGTTAGTCCACACCGTTGCTTTGTTGCATTTTAGTGAAAAAGCGCTGCACTCTGACATTTCACGTTGTATGAAGACGCATGGGAATAAATTATTCCTAGTCCGAACTGTAAGAGTTTCGTTTTTTGTCTGCTCTCGCGATGATCGATGAGGATATGGATAACGAAGACGACGGCGGTGAGGTTACATTTTGGTCGGAGATCACGTGACAGGAACTGCAAGGGAGGGACGGGAAATTGACCAATCCACTTTCAAGAATTAAGTCTTCCGCTTTTTTGACTGACGGGACAGGGCTTGGAACAGCACTCTTAGTCACCTCATTGATCATGCCGGAGTCACGGTGCATCTGCTGGGAGGCAGGACGACGTGGGCCTGCCTCATAAGTCACAGTGCTGGTTTGACAGCCAAGATGCATTTACTTTTAACTTAGCTGTACAGTGACTTGCTTGTAGCCTTGCAACTGCACTGTGGTTCTTTTGTTTGATTTTTCTCTGTGACATATCTGATATCGCAGAAAGAAACTTGCTAGTTTTGATAATAATAATAATAATAATGATAATAATAATTATGGTATTTATAATGCGCAAAATCTTGATAAAATCAACTCTAAGCGCAAGGAAAAAAAATGTATGTTATGTATAATAATAACGATGATGATGATGATGATGATGTGATGAACAATAACGACAATAATAGCAATAATGATGATGATAATGATAATAATAATGATAATGATAGTAATAATGATGACGATGATGACGATGATGATGATGATGATGATGATGATGATTATGGAAATTTGTCTGCGCGTGCACAGCACTTACAAAAGTAAGGGAAATGATAAATGATCAGAACAACTGACCAACAAAAAAATGAATGATAAAAACAAACAAAGCATAAGCAATCATTCCATTGTTTAAATGTCATATTTTTTAAACAAATGTTTGTTAAGTAACGCAAGGGTCTAAAACTCAAGCTTCAAA
>JADBJO010011577.1:34575-49575 GCA_016801955.1 Conus betulinus | reverse complement strand
TTCGATGGAAAAGTTATGGTGTGACGGCAAGAAAAGCAGCGGAAGTAAAGAAGATCCCGCATACAACCAACGGAAAAGTGTGTGATCAGATCGGAAAATTTGCCAGTTGGTGTTGTGTTGCCAGAGACGTGAAACGTTTTTTCTGTTGCGCTCACGCCACTGGTAAACGAAACTGTATGTTGACTCGGCGAGTATTCTTCTCACTCGCTGCTTTCAGGGTTGTGTGTGTTTTTTTCGTGCGTTTGCGAGCACACATCACTAAACGGCATATGTGTGTCATAGTGTACTTAGAGAATATTCATGCATTTGTACAGCAAAAGGCAGGTGTTGAAAGAGTATGATGAAAGCGATCTTCATAAGCCTGTACAATAATTCTTGCTCTTTTTTGTGGTCAGTTGTTGTTGTCTTGTTCATTTCCGATTGTGTTTGCAGTTGTATGATACAAAAAGTATGCTCCGAGTGTGTTGTACCGAAGTGGCCATTGTAACACTTCTTTGCAATACACTGTATTATTTATAGACAGCACACCACCGCAAACCTGTCAGCCTAAATGTAAAACGAAATTCCCTTCGCTGTCTTGTCGCTCTTCCCAGGCGGAGTTCATTTGGGTCAACCGGAAGCTGCACAGCTTTGACTGGCTTCTGCCCATCCTCCGCCAGCTAGAGCACGAGCAGTCACGCGAGGGGCGGTCCGGGTCACGTGGTCAATATGCAAATGTACTTGACCTCTGCCCCTAGAAGGGACGACGTGGGGGCGTGGGGCTGCAGGTGGCAATGGACGCTGTTTTCCGCCAGCAGGGAACTGATTTCCTAACAGGACTGCAGACTCCTACGCGCCTGGGACGACCCAATTTTGACCAGGTGAGACTAAACAAGGTGTGGAACTAGTCAGACAACCTGTGAGGAGTTGAAAATAAAATGAGACAGGGAACAGTAAAACAAGTAGGGCAAGTCTTGCTCCATAAGAAAACCTAACACAGAGTCACTTTTATTCAAGACTGGCACAGCCTTTTAAACTTGAATAAAGTCAGACGATTACAAAGACGAACAATCTAATAGTGGGGGGAAAACACGCGCAGGCCAACAACCCCTCCATCATCACAGTTATGACTTGGCGAAGATTTGAACTTAAGGCTTGGGGGGGGGGGGGGGGGGGGGGGGGGGGGGGGGGGGGTGTTGGAGATGAAAAAAAAAAATGGGAACTTAAAATTAAGAAAATATGTTGTAAGTATGAAACTTCTTCTCTAGCTGCATGAGAGAACCATCGTAATTCCTCTTGAAGACAGATCTATTTGTATAGCCTGCTCCCAGGCCTTTCGTCCGCTGGATCGGATTCATCAGGGAGACACGGCTGATGATGTTTGTGCTCCTGGCGTCAAATAGAGACACACCACAGTCCATAATACTGTGGTGTTTTCAAAAAAAGAATCCATCAGCACCCCCAAAGCAGCCAGCAAAGGGTAGTAAATGAAACAAAAACAAAGTGTGGGGAGGAAAAAAGTTGCTGAAAAACTAAAGACATTTTGCAAACAGTACAAAATGTAGGGGGCAATCTTTGAGCTTACGCCTGAGGATCCACCCAAGGATGCAAAGGAGATCAAAAGACAAACACAAAGACAGACAGAAACAAATACAAATGGCCTCGGTTTAATTGAAATGAAGTTGAAAATAAAATGAGGCAGGGAACAGTAAACAATAAGCAATAAACAAATAGTTGTTGGCCTGTGCTTGTTTTTCCCCCACTCTTAGTTTGTTCGTCTTTGTATTCGTCTGACTTTATTCAAGTTTAAAAGGCTGTGCCAGTCTTGAATAAAAGTTACTCTTTGTTAGGTTTTCTTATGGGAGCAAGACTTGCCCTACTTGTTTATTGCAACCTGTGAGGATACAACAGCAAAGTGCTTCAATGCTGAAGACTTTCGCAGGCCAGATCAAAGAATAGTGACCAGTAAAGACAAAGAAAGGCCTCGCACACACACACACACACACACACACACGCACACGCACACGCACGCACGCACACGCACGCACACAGACTTTCAGATGTTTATCCCATATTTAGACCATTGCTCCTAATGAGTTGGAGAATTTGAACAAACATCCACACAGAGTTTCCTATACCAATTATAAGGCAGAGAGAGAGAGAGAGAGAGAGAGAGGGGGGGGGGGGGGGGTAACTTGGATAGCATTCTTCTGCAGAGGAGCAGGGAATGTGGAATGGAGGAAGGTAATGTACAGTCAGTTCAGATATCTCTCCTGACATTGATTCTGTTCTTTAGTGAGGCCACTTTCAGCTAACGGTTTAAATGGCATGTAAAGGTTCTATCAATATTCGAGTCATGTTGCCCTCATTTTTGTGTTGACTTATAAAGCTGGCAAACTCGTGCATCGTCATTCTGGAGATATGATTCAAAAGTAACTTTTTACAAAGATCCACAAAAAAAACTGTCTTCCCATGTACATTATAGAGTAGGTTGATCTTCGGTGAATAATTCAATGAAATGGGTAGAACTCCAGCAAATTAACGAGTCAAATGAGTAGATATTCTTCCTTAACATATTAATTAACCAGGATAAATTAACGCACAGAATTTTATGGTTCTTTTGCTTTTATTATAGTACATCTTCTTCTTTGCGAACGCCTTGGTCTATGCGGTCAGTCCAGCCCTGGTGATGAATAGTGTTGTTTTCTCCAGCTCTTGTAGATTGCCGTAGAGCTTCGTCATTACAGCTGTCTCCGTTGGACACACCTCTCTCCTTGGCTGTTCATGTAATGAGCATTTTTGGAGCACATGCTTCGCTGACTGTTCTTCCTGCCCACAAGGACAGACTGGAGAAGGCACCACCTTGAGCCAAGTGACTGTTAAGTCTGTTCTGCCCAGTGCGGGGCTTCACCAGGACACTTTGTTGCGCTCTGGACAACAGATGATGATCATCATTGGGTGCCCCTGAGCGTTATGGTAGTCCGGATGATGCTTCGCATCTCGCTGTAGGTGATGCTGTTATTATACTGCTCCCCTTGAGCACCCTCCCCTGCCAGGTGATCAGCCAACTCGTTGCCTGGTATCCTACAGTGGGCTGGAATCCACTGGAGCACCACTCTTCGGTTAGCATCTGCTTCTGCAGTGCTTCGCTGAGGCTTGTGAATTTGCTGTTCTGAAATGCCTGCAAGACCGAGAGGCGTCATGTAGAAAGACAACCTTAGGTATGACTGTCTGTGTTCTGGGTGATGGAGGCAGCCTGCAGGAGGGCATGTTCTTCAGCTCTACAGTTTGTGCAGTGCTTTTCCGTGGCAACACTGCAAGCTGTGGTCTCTCCACCGGGGAATCTGGCAAGGATGCAGGCTCCTCCGTCTGCCACGGCATTAATTGCAGACCCAACGGTAGAAACGTAAAACGGCGCCTCCTGGGAGTAACGTTCAGCAATCATGGCAACAGTGAGGGTCTGCTTTATTTTCTCGTCCTGCCCATCCCCAGGGATGAGACAAGGGTCAGTGGTGGAGACCCTGATGTCGGATTGGTCTGATGCCCAGAGTTCCGGAGTGTTTGAGGGGCAGAGGGACAGTACGTCATCTGGCAGTTTGCCTTGGTACTGTCAAGACAGCCTTTTGCTCTCATGGACGAAACTGCTCCTCTTCAAACGATTTTTGTAAAGCCATCAAATTTTCCTTTCATTGGACAATCAGGGAGATTCTGAAAATTCTTGCCTGCATTACTATCTTGGCTTATCTCTGCTGATTCAAAGGTTGGATGCCTGTAAGTCGCTCCAGTTCCTTGATGGGCGTCGACCTCATCGCTTCGGTGATAATGCATAAAGCCTGATTTTGGATTTTATCCAGTGTTTGCTGGGTTGTCTTTGAGCAAGTCAACCAGGCTGTGGAGCCATATTCGAGATGCGCTCTGACTGAACCCTGGTAGACAGTTTTCAGTATTCTGTCATTAGCTCCCAAGTAGTGCCTGCCAAGTTGCGTAGAATTGCCAGCTTCCTTCTAGCCTTTGCTGCTACTTCAGCGATGTGTGGCTTCTAGGTTGCCCTTCTGTTAAAGGTGACACCAAGGTATGCTGCTTCTTCATCCTCTTTCAGCTGAGTTCCCCCAAGACTGATGGCGCCAGCTATCTGTTTTGTGAACAAGGTGAAGAGGGTCGTGGAAGACTTGTCCTAATTGATGGTAAATGCACCATTTCTCTGCCCAGCTGTTTAGTCGATCTACCGCTTGTTGCATACGGTAGGTATGGCAGTTGATGCATGGTATTCCATGCACCACATCACCAGGTCATCAGCGTAGAGTGCTGTCTTGATACCCTTAGGAATTTCTGACACAAGGTCCATAATGAAAAGCAGGAAGAATGCTGGTGAAAAGAACCCCCCATCCCCTACCCCTGTGCGACACCATGACCCAGCAGAATGTTCTTGCTATGTGTTCTGTTCAGAGAGACTCCTGCTTTGCGGTTGTAGAGGTAGGATTTGATCCACTGTACATACTATCAGTGACTCCATTCCTCAGCAGTTTGACAAGTAGTTCTCCATCCAGACTTTGTCGAATGCCTTTTGGAGGTCGATCCATGTGACGAAGACCAGCTTTTGTTCCTGAGAAGCGTCCTCAATTTCTCGAGACAGATAAGTATAGCTTGGTCTTCAGCGGAGCGGAACAGGCGAATCCAGCTGTTGTGATGTAAGGAGGTTAGCCGATTCCAGGTACCATCGGAGGTACTCATTTTCAGTTCTCTCCATGTTTCTCCATGGTCTTCCTTCACAATACAGCTGGTCAGGCTGATCGGGCGGTAACTAGAGGGCTTTCTGGGACCCTTCCCTTTCTTCAGGATGGGGATCATGATTGCCTCACGCCAGATTTGCGGGAGTTTTCCTTCTTCCCCGCTGAGGTTAAAGACCTCGAGGAGTTTGTTCACTGCTGCACTGCCGAGGTGTAACAGCATTTCATTGTTGATGTTATCCGGCCCTGGCGATTTCCTTGCCTTCAGCTTCTTTAAAGCAGACCTAAGTTCTGCAAGTTTGGCGGGCTGCCTCATGGGTTCCACTTTGGTTTTGTTTCGTGTTTGCTCTTTTTGCTCTCTCCGTGTGCTTCTCTCGTTGTTACTGGGGCTGACTGGGATGTTGCTCTCCTTTGCGTACAAATCTGCAAATATGTTGGGCTGCTTGTTTCCCAGTTAGCATGTTCCCATGTTCATTCAGTGTAACTTTTGCTCTGCTTTTTCCTTCATCATTGAGCTGCTTGGCTAGTCTCCAGAGTTTCCGGCTGTCTTTCTCAAAATTCAGGGGAGCGGTTTTTTCCCCCTCAAACTTCTCCTGCTCGATTGCAGCTTGTGTTTGAGGAATCTGACTTCAGCCTGCCGGAATTTGATGTTTTCATCAGACGGGGAGTGTTCTGCTGCCCTCCTGGTTTCTGACAGTTCATCGTCTTGGGCTTTAAGTTCAGTACTCCCGTGTGGCTTGTAATTCTGCCTGGCGCCTCTTGGTATGGTTTCGTGGGCAACCTTTAACATGCATACATTGAAGTCCTTCACGACCAGGTTATGTCTCGTCCTTGGACTGTAATGTCTTCGGTAAGAGTACTGGTTCGATGGCTGAACGCCACCCAGTTTGCCTTTTTGTAGTTCCACCGGGAGAAGGCGGCTTCAGTGCACGCTCCAAATTCAAGTGCAGGAACACAGGCCGATGGTCGCGGCCACTCAACTGTTCTCCAACCTCTCGCTTGACACACTTGTTAATGTCCTCTGTGCAGAAGGCCAGATCTGGAGTAGAAGTGGTGTGCTACCTTCTGGACAGCGTGGGACAGTCAAAGGGACTGTTGATTAGGAGTAAATGATTGTTATCTAGCTAGGTTCTTCACCCCTTCGATCCATAAGGCCATATCCTCAGCTTTGAGAGTGGCTGTTGAAGTCACCAACTACAAGAAAGCTGGAATCAGCCGTTGCAATGGAGCCGAGAGATAGAGACCTGTCATTTGGGCAGTGGAAGTTCGCAAGTTGAAGTTGGGCATTGCTAGCCTGGAGTTTCAGCGCCTGATATTCCGAGTCCTCCACGTGTGTTGTGACAAGGCAGGCATTGATGTTATTCCTGACAAGGGTCAGTATTCCTCCTTTGCGACGGTCTGTTCTGTTGGACCTGAAGCACTGGTAGCCTCTCACTTCGAAGGACTTGTGGCTTTGCAGGTGATTCTCCTGGGTGCAGTAGACTTGCACATTCTTTTCTTGCAGGATATGCTCCAGCTCTTTTTTTTTTTTTAAATTCAGTTCGCTTTAAGCATTCCAGTGCATGACCATGGAAGGACCCTGCTTTCTGGAACTCTTGCGTACTTTGATGCGGTGTTTAGCTCTCCATTCTCGCTCTCTGGCGCTGTATAACGGAGGACTTGGACCTCCAGTTGCTGTGGTTAGACTCTGTTGAGGTTTGGAGCCCGGCGTGCACAACCCTAGAGGGACCTCGATGGGCGAACACTATTCGTGGAACGAGCTGGTCGTGTAGACATAACGGCGAATTATGCACGGCACCATGGTTTGTTAGAAGGAGCACTCTGGCCTGGTGCCGCTGTCTTCAACCTTCTGGGTTTCTGTCAGGGTTACCCCATCCTTAGTTCATGGCCCAAGGACCTACCCTGTGAGCTCAGGAGGCTCGAGGTTTGAATGCGCCTTTTAACCGCATGGTGTTCCCGTGTGGACACCTCGGGCATTTCGAGAGGACAGCAGTGCCACTTACTAACCCACCCCCGTCCTGATAAGAACACCGCCAGTTGGTCCAAGGCTACTTATTCGTCCAGGCGAGCCTGGATTACTCACTGCTAACCTCCATATCTGGAGGTCGTTTCGCCATCCGCCACCTGCGACCCGCTGGGTTGGGGATGGTCGCCCCACTACCGAATTGGAGGTAGTCTGGCCCAAGATTATAGTGTATAATCTACAATGTAATCATGTGCAACTATAGATCCCGGAATATGTATTTATAGGCTAGGCATGAATTTCAAAATTTGAAAAGAGAGGGGGTTAGTTACCGCCAAGGACACAGACAAACACAGTACAGGACTAGACACTAACACAGACAAACATAGTACAGGACTAGACAGTGTCTAGTCCTGTACTATGTTTGTCTGTGTCCTTGGCGGTAACTAACCCCCTCTCTTTTCAAATTTTGCTTCATTTTCAGCCCTCAGTCACTCCGTTTTGAAACATGATTTTCGAAACCAAACGACCGTAGAGATATCACGACTATGATACTGCTGCTGAACCAGTGGTCATGAGAGCTTCTCAGTGGGGACTGTCGCCGGTGCTGTCTTCCTTTCCACGTGTCCCGTCACATGCAGGGCAGGCTTCTGTTCCCTTGATCCATCGGACGATTACCGGACTTTGACGTGCAGTTGTGATCTACACACAAAATTAAAGGGAGTTAGTCCACGAGCCGGTCTGTACATCTGGTTGATTAGGCAGATTGAAAAAGAAAAATTCGCCAGTGCCGTGGTCGTGGATTCAGGTCATCATGGGAACCAGACTGGGTTTAGTGCGAATGTGAAGAAACATTGACAAAAACAAAACACGCTCACAAACGTGTAATGGATTTAATATTTGAAAAATTCCCAAAACCTGAAAGATCAGGAAATGTTAAAAAAAAAATATTAAACTGAGCAGAAAAAGTGATGCTTATATTAAACAACAACAAAAAAAAACTTGAAAAATGAAGGTGGACAGTGGCAGCTTTTCTTTTTTTTTATTCATCATATCATTTCCATGGCAACAAAAAATTGTATGGATTTAGAGTCACGTTCGAGTTCGGGTTGAAGTTTGTAATGTTCGTCGAAAACACCATCGAAAAAAAAAAAACCCCAACATAATGTGTTCATAGGTGAGAGCGTTTAGCAGATGTTTAAGCATTCAGTTGTATGGTACTGGATTAAAAAAAAAAAAGATATTTTATACAAGGGGGTAATAGGTAGGCAAGGGAAGAGTGGAGGGAGGGAGGTAATGTTACATACAGCACAGCACAGCCGACCGCAAAGGCCATATCAGGGCTGTCACCACGTTGAAGTCAGCTCACAAGTCATTATGAAAATAAAAAAAACAAAAACAAAAATAAAACAAAACAGAAAGAAAAAAAATATATATTAAACCCTTAAAGATACATCTTCTGAAAGCACACCATAAATTTTGTTAACAAAGGTTTCTTCTTTAAAACCCATGTCTTTCAGAAATTCAAAGATCACATCAGGTGGGACACTCTCAAGGTTTTCATGGAGACTGCTGTAAAGTATTTTTGTTTCACATCATGCAAGTCGAGCCTTTTTTTTTTCTTTTTTTTTTTTTTTTTTTTTAAAGAATTGTTTCTTTTTGTGTATCAGCTTACACAGGGGGCCCATAATAGTAATAGAGGGCAGGCTTCTAAATGAGATTGCGATGCAAAACCGACAGCACGTTTAAAAAAAAAAAAAAAAAAAAAAAAATAAAAAGGAACTTTAAGGAGAGGGGAGGGGGGGGAACAAGATACAGATTTGTCGAAGAGGGAGGGGGGGAATACAGATTTTTTTTTTGGAGGAGGGGGGGGGGGGGGGGGGGGGGGGGGGAGGGGGGGGCTAAAAAACCTTCCCCAGATCCGCCCACGCTGTATGTGTCACACGTATACCACTAACATCTTTTGTCCTGGGCGGGCCTTTTACTGGGGGGTTTTTTTTTTTTGTTTGTTTTTGTTTCAAATTCCCTAGACATTCGTGTGAAAAGGGGAAAAAAAAAAAAGTTCACGGAATCTGTTGATTTGTGTTGTTTCAGATTTTGACCGACATTGCCAGCAGGGCTGAAGGACAGATCAAGGTGTTCTTCTGTGGTTCTCCGGCGTTACAGAGAGTGGTCAAGACAGCCTGCCAACAGCGTGACCTTCTCTTCTGCCGAGAACACTTTTAGCGAAACGCCGGCCACTTCCTCCAAGTCTCCGAAATTCTGGAGATTCTGACCCATATCGCCAGCAGATGTTCTTCTGCGGCATTGTAGAGAGTGGTGAGGCAGATCAAGGTCTTCTCTTTTCTATCGTTCTGCGGCATTACAGAGAGTGGCGATGAAGACAACCTGCCAACAGCGCGGCCTTCTCTTCTACCGAGAGAAGACTCCCAGTGACACGGCGGACAGGTCAAGGTGTTCTTCTGTGGTTCTGCGGCATTACAAAGAGTGGTGAAGACAGCCTGCCAACAGCGCGGCCTTCTCATCTGCCGAGAAGACTTTTAGTCACACGCCAGCCACTGTAGATATCCGGAAATAGTTGAATTTAAAGACGAGCGATTGTCAAAGGCGGGGCATTGGGGATGGGTAGTGGATGGTATGGTGAGAGTGTGCGGGTAGGGCTAGGGCCTACAGAACCATGGAGTCAAAATTTCCACTGCAGATGGTACTTTGGGTAGCTATGAAAACCTCGAGAAAACTGTGTTATATCGTGGGAACAGGATACTTTAGAGTTAATAAGTGCAGGTTAATAATTCTTCCATCTTTATAGTAATAACTTAGCGAAGACTCGGAATTTAAATTCATGAAAAAAAAAGGTGTGTGGGGAAGGGGGGGGGGGGTGACAATGAAAAAAACGCCTTACTAGTTGCGTGAGAAAACTATCGCAATCTCTCTTGAAGATCGATTTACACATATCGCCCGCTCCTACACCCTTCATACGCTAAATTGGACTTATCAGGAAAACATTGCTGAGTACGTTTGTTCCCTTGGCGTCAAATAGAGACACACCACAGTCCGTAATTTTGTGGTGTTCTCACCACCAAGGGTTAAAAAAAGACTCCAACAGCACCCCAGAGCAACCAGCTAAAGACAGTAGAATACAACAAAACGAAAGTGTGGAGAGGAAAAAAAAAAGTTGCTGAAAAAACTAAAAACATTATGCAAACAATATAAAACGTAGGGGACAATCTTTGAGCCTACGCCTGAGTGTCCATTTAAGGATGCAAGGGAGATTAAAAGGATCGTGGCAACAGGATTGAAGATCTAACAACCAAAACAATTGATTTTGTCCAGCGACGTTTGTGTCGCGTGGACGCGTTTGGGAGAGTTCCGCTTTTTCTGCCTTACTTCGTGCTGTTTGACGTAGTCTTTTTTTTTTTTTTTTTTTTTTTTTAATGAACGCTAAGTGAAAAGCTGTTCGCAGTATTTGCGCAGAAATGATCTGGACTGTTCAATTTCCTTTCCTTACATTTAAAGTTCGTGTTTTCTCCGAAATACCTTGAGTATCTTCTTCTTTTTTTTCTTTCTAAAGTTAACCCCCGTTTTTCCCTGTCGTGGTGCTTCAGTTTGACTCACGATCCAGGTCTTGTTTCGCCTCTCAGTGACAGTGTGGTGCTTAGCTCACCAAGTGCGCCGGTGTTTTACGTTCTTCTTCTCTGGAAAGGATCCAGTCTTCAGTATTTACCAGGTCGGTTTGAAGACTTAGACAAACGCATTTGGTTCTAAAGGTGAACAAGCTATATTATATGGTGTAAATTTACTGATCTCAAAGCTACATTCCCTGTGTGCCCAGTTTGCAACGTGTGTTTGACAATTTAAATCGAGATTTGGAAAAAGGAAGAAAGGGATTAAAATCTTACTCACTGTCCGTACACCTCACGATCTTCTTTAAGATCCGAAAATAATCGGACTCTATGAATAACAGAAAAGTACCAAGCGTCACCCCAGTGTTCCTTATCAATAAGGAACTCCCCGCCTTTGAAGAAAAACAGTTCACTACAGCGGAAATATGTTCTGCAGCTGCACAGAAATGTGGATTCGAATCGATGGATGGTGCTCAACGGATTGGAGGCCTGTGAAGGATTTATCCTCACAGTAGTGCTGCGCGTCAAAAACTCTTACTGCAAGGATTCTCACTGAGAGGGATTCAGGTGGAAGTGAAGGATAAGAATCCTTTCCTGATAACGTCCCCCTGATGGTTGCCAACATGAAATACCGTTCACCAAGTTGATCATTAGTAACGTCCCCCTTTCGTTTTCAGAGGACGAAATATTACAAGCTATTAAAAAGTTAAAAGTAAACATTCGTTCAATGCTCATCCCAGAGAAGGATAGAGACAGCAACGGTAAACTAACAAGATGGAAAACTGGAAGAAGATTTCTGTAAGTCAATTCAAAGGGTCCCTTTGTCATAAAGAGCAAAAGGTTGTCGATAGTCAGATGGGTGAGTGCCGAAACTGCTTCCAGAAGGGTCATGACTCTCCCTCCTGCTCAAATCCAGTGAGGTGCCGTCAGTGCTTTTTGGATGGTCATAAGGCAGATGACCCCGAGTGCAAAATGACGCCGGCTCATAGAGAGGGGCCATCAGGAAATCTTGATAGCATGAACTACAGCAAGCCATTCATAAAAACACAACAAAATAAGACATCCGTTGATGGACAGTCACAACTAAAACCCAAATTCGACAGAAGAGGCAGATCTAAGAGTCGACCGACAGGAAATAATACGCAAAGCTAGTTAAAATTCGCCAGGGACACCTCCCGATCTGCATCAGGGAAACGCAGACTGGGATCTGGCGCCACCCCTCATCAACAGCCCGACAAGCAGCGCCGCCAGACAGACGAGGAGCTTGAAGATGAACCTCCCTCAGATGACGACGAGGAGGAGTGTGCCGACTCTCCAGCGTCAGTGTGGGAATGGCCGGATACTCCTTGATGATTGGTTGGGGTTCGGCTACGCTTGACGTTTATGGACAATGAGTTTGGACAATGATTTTGATGACTTTGTTAGTCCCAAAACAAATTTTGTTAAACGAACTTATTTTTGATCATGGATATATTAAGCATTTTGTCCTTAAAACTAGAGGTTTAAGCAAAAAAAAAAACTTAACGAAAAGCTTTGTTTTCACAAACTAAAAACCAGAAAATAGGTATTGAATGCCTCCAGGAAACACATATATAACGGAAAAGATGCATCACTTTGGGAAAAAAAAAGTGAGGAGGAAAAAACTACTACATCAGTCTAGGTCTCAGAACAGCCGGAGAGAAATAGTTCTTACTGTAAAGCATTTCAAAGGGGAGATTAAGCTGCTGAAACAGGCTGAAAGAATGATGATTGCTTCAGTTAATATATGTTCAAAATCGTTCACACTAGTAAATCTGTACGCAGCAAACGACAAAAAGGGATAAAATACTGTTCATCAAGAAAATTAACTCAGTTCTTACAAATTACACAGATAACGTAACTATAACTGGTGATTTTAACACAGTAATGTCTAATGACATAGACATAATATCAGGGAATCCACATTGGCAGAAAGAGATAGACAAATTTAGAGAGGTAGTTGATGAACTTGAATTGACAGACATACGGAGAGAGTTTCATAAAGAGGAAAAAAATCGTACACGTGGTGCAGAAGAAATCCCTTCATGTCCAGACGTCTTGATTACTTCTTAACAAACGCGGAATTACTGAATCAGTATGTTCCATGTGATATACTGTCGGTACCCAACTCTGACCACAGAGATCAGTGATTCACCGTTTTTAAGGGGTCCAGGATTCTGTACATTCAACAATTCATGTTTGAAAGGCAACATCTTTATTCAGAAAATGAATAGAAAATTGGAAATTATGTTGGAAGGTACAAAAGTCTCAATTTCGGAATATCCAGACAGTGGGAAAACTTCAAAATGAAGATTAAAGATATTTGTGTGGAATATGGAAATTTTTAAAGCGTGTCAGAAAAAAAAAGAGATAATTCAACAGCAGGGAGAGTTACAAGTGCTGGAAGAGGCAAGTGCCAGAGGCTCACAAAATGCGAGGGTCCACACACAAAACCGAAACAATTAAACAAAAATAGAAACTGATCTCATACAAAAAAGCAAGAGGAGCACACATTAGATCTAAAATAAACTGGATTGAAAAGGAGGAGAGAAACACTAAATTTTTCTTAGGTCTAGAGAAAAGTAGGGCAAAGAATAATATAATGACTCAAATAAAAAGGACAGTGGGGACATACATTCAAACCAAGCAGATATTCTTAACGAACAAGTTACATTTTACTCCGAAATGTAGAGTAAGCCAACACACACAAAGGAAAACCTTAAAGAAGAACTTAATACATACCTTGTGAATGAACAATTTCCCAAATTAGACAATGAAGAGGCCAGACTGTGCGAAGGTGATATGTCAAAAGAAGAAGAAAAAGGTGTAGCTCTAAAATCAATGAAAAATGGCATGTCTCCGGGAAGAGACGGCTTGACAGTTGAGCTTTATAAATTTTTCTGGAATAAGTTAAAAATGGTGGTTACCAAATCGTTTAATGATGCATATGACAGAGAGTGGAGACCAATAACGCTATTAAATACAGATTGAAAAAAATAATGGCAAAAGTGATTTCGATGAGACTGGGTAAAGTGATTGGTAAATTAATTAATGAAGACCAAATTTGTCTCTAAAGGGCAGAAACATAGCGAGCGTTATACGTACAATTGACGACGCCATTGAATATGTCAATGCAACGTATAAATCAGGATATTTGTTAGCCGTAGACTACCAAAAAGCATTTGATACCATATCAAAAGAATTTATGATGGAAACAGTCGAAATATATAGTTTTGGAGAGCAGTTTAGAAACTGGGTTGAAATTTTAGTAACAGAAACTTTCAGTAACATTTACCACGGTGGGTGGATCTCGGACTCCTTCCCACTCGAACGCGGAATTCGACAAGGATGTCCATGCTCTCCACTGGCCTTCGTGCTAGCAGTGGACCTACTTGCAATCAAAATCAGAAATAGTCAAATTAAAGGTATAAAACTACCTTAAGTTGATAGCAACATGAACAACAACAACTATAAAAATAATGATAATGATAATAATAATGATGATAATAATAATGATTTGAAAATAAAACAACTTGCTGACGACACAACACTGTTTCTGAAGGACAGTGAAGACATGATCCTGGCCAAAGACATTATAGACACATTCACAGGTTTCTCGGGACAGAAATTGAATTGCCATAAACTAAAGTCATGAGATTAGGCAGTCAAAGACAAGAAACCGAAAATCTTGTATTGAAAAGAGGAAACAAATTGAAGATACTAGGCATTATTTTCACAAGTGATAAAAGCGTTGTAAATGTTGAGGACAACTGGAAAAACAGAATGGAGAAAAAATAGAAAAAAAAATTATACAACTGTGGAGCCATAGAGACTTGGCAATTAATGGGAAATTAATCATCATTAAATCTTTTCAGTTATCACATTTGATTTTTGTCGTGCAGAGTATTGGCCTACCAGAAGATGTCATTACTGCAGTCAACAGAATGTTTTTATCAATTTCTCTGGCAAAGAAAAGTCAGTAATAGAAAAGCTTTTGAAAAAAATAAAAGGAAAATTATGGAGGATGACAAATCAAATGGTGGGCTAACAACATGGTTAACTTACAAAGGTCACAAAAAAGCTATTATTTAGAATGGGCAAGAAGTTT
Organism: Conus betulinus; assembly: GCA_016801955.1. Lineage (NCBI taxonomy): Eukaryota > Metazoa > Mollusca > Gastropoda > Neogastropoda > Conidae > Conus > Conus betulinus. The sequence continues at coordinate 35,157 of JADBJO010011577.1, read as the reverse complement.
ATTGACGAGTGTAAACAAGAAATGGGCACAGATCCCGAGATGGCAGATAAGTAAGGTCTTGAGTAGCTTGGGATGCTTTGAAATACATTGTAAACTGAAGGAAGTCGTTGGAACTGAAAAGATAAACAGCTCCTTTTGGAAAACGGTAGTACAAACCTACCTTAAAAACAAAACATGTTTGAACCTAGCTGATGTACCAACACACCTGGAAACGATTTACAGAAGATGGCCTGTTAAGTGTTGTAACACCCCAAAAACGAAAAGGTAGTTATGCCAGACTTCATGACAAATGAACCCAAACCTAAACATATTGCAGCCTCTTTTTAAAAGAAGAGAGTCAGTAAACACTCCTGTTCTGTCATGTGCAGAGGCATTTGGGTGAGAAAATTAGACGTTGTGCATGCTAGATGAGAGTATATGGCTACTTGCGGTAAAAGCAACTAAGGAAACTAGACTGAGAGAACTGCCATGGAAAATCCTACATAATATCTACCCAACGAATATATTGCTGCACAAAATGAAGGAAGTTGACAGTAATAAATGCTCCTTCTGCGGGGACGAAACTGACCTTATACAACATTT